>CAUYQU010050762.1:0-24849 GCA_963574635.1 Cheracebus regulus | reverse complement strand
ACCTGTGGGGCTCCTCCACTGGGAATGTCCTGGTCCGTGGGCAGCGAAAATTTATTGGTAAGTGTGGCGTCCACTGGCTCTTTGCGCTTTTACTGGGAGCTGCAATCCTGAGCTGCTAGTGATCAGCCATCTTGGATCTCTCTCTCAACTTCTTTATAATTGCATTTTTAAATAATAAATGTTACATTAAATATCTCTTATAATCAATATTACAATTGGTCTGCAACATATATAGTAAAATTACTTTAAAAAAAACTTTTTAAGACAGGTATTACAAATTACATTGAAAAATAAAATGACTCTCATCACCAATTCAACAGTTATTTTCAAATTATCTACCAATAAATAAATTTCCATTGAGAGAGTAATAAAAAACTGATTAAAATGTTTCCATGTCATTTGTTAAGGATTCATTACTTAGAATAATACTTTGAAAAGAAAGAGGAAAATGGAATTACTTTGTTTTTACTTTCAGCACATATTAACTATTTCAGAGAGGAAAATCACTTAAGAAATTTCGTTTATAATAAACTGCAAGTAATCAAAAATTCACTGATAAGTCATTTTCTGATCTATAATGCTTTTAATTGTACATATATGGAATCACATCACAGTTGTTTAAATAACATCTTGAGAGTGAAGGTAGAATAATGAACAGAAAATATAATTCCATAGAACATAAACTAGTTAAGGGCTAACACAAATTTTACTAGTGTGTGAAATTTGTCAAGATCTTGCCTTGACTATTTGCACCCCAGTTTCCTTTTCTGGAATAATTATGCTGCATACATCATAAGGTTATTTTGAATATTAAATGTGTTATATGTAAAAATCAAAACAAAACAAAACAAAATAAGAATGTTCCTGGAACATGATAAGCTCTGCACAGATGTTAACTTGAGCAGTAATACAGATTCAATATCCCTTACTTAAAGTACTTGGGACCAGATGTGTTTTGGATATCAGATTTACTCAGATTTTGGAGTATTTACATGCACATAATGAGATATTTTGGGCATGGCAGCCAAATTTAAACATAATATTCAGTTATGTTTCATTATACACATCACCCCAAGGTAATTTTATACCATATTTCAAATAATGAGGTCAGGTGTGGAGTTTTCCACTGTGCTCGCTTATCAGCACTCAAAAAATTTTGGATTTGGGGACATTTTGAATTTTGGATTCTCAGATTAGGAGTGTTTCCACCAGTGACAGTCGTCATAGTAGCAGCAGCAGCAATAGTAGTAAAGTGTTCTCATTAGCACCACCATGAGCCAGGTAAAGGTTCATGTGCTAGGTATGCAACACTTAGTGCAATACAAATCAGCGACAAAAATTTCTATTCTTAGAGCTTAAATTGTAGTAGGGAGAGAAAGATTAAAAACAAATTCTAAATCAGCTGATAACCAATGTTAGGGATTTAAGAAAAAAACAAGGAAGACAGAATGCCAAGGGAAGGATATTATACAGAGACAATTCAATATTGTTTGATTATGAAGGTAGTGGCACATAAATAAGATTTTTACTGGAATTGGGATATAACTAAAATGAATAAATATTTGTAAAACAGGTTTAGATAATTTTGTACAAAATAGTATTTAAGTATATAATTTTAAAATTTATTTATAATAATTGTATACCAAAATTTATAATTTACATACTTATATTCAATTACCAGCTCTCCCAAACAATAGGTCAAAGATATCTAAAATATGTAATCTGAGTCAGATTATAAATTAAAGGGTCTACTCTGTGGGATAGTGGTAGAATATAAACACTTCACAAATATCTTTCCTCATTTTAAAAATGTATTAGGGTAACATATCAATAAACTTTATACATTTTGGATTTGTTTATAGATATATACACTTTCATGCTTACTCATATACCTGTAGCTATGTATTACAAACACGCACCTCTCAGTTGACAAATATGAACTGATTAATATTAAAGAAAATACTGAATTTCACAGATACATATATTTAATTTACTTAACTGTTTCTATGTTTAATCTTTGGGCATATCAAATATTTTAAAAAATATTTTACCATGGAATATATTACTGTTTTCTAGTAGACACATGGAATATTAACTCTACCAAAGTTTCTTTAATGATATTCTCACAAAATAAGTATACTCAATATCCAGAAGTTCCACTCTTTTATAAAATATGAATAATCAAGTAGGAAATACATGTCCTATGACCAAAAATGCATTTATATCATCTCTAGATTTATGGGTTTTATTACATTTATTTCTCAAATCTTTAAGATTTTGGATATACTAAATTGTTCATGTTTAATACAAATGTGAAGCTTAAATGTTGGTGATGTACAAATGCAAAATCACTTTTAATGACAGTGTCATAAATATGCTGTAGGATGGGTGAAATTTTTTAGATAGGACTACAGAGATCATGAATAAGCTATTTTTTAGGCAGTATCAATAATTTAATTTTCTAGCACTGAAAATTAGATGAAATATGGTGAATTAAATATACAAATCTGCATAAGTGCTTTATGCGAATTTAGCCTTTTACACATGAAATAATATGGTTAAGAATTTATATTTAAAAATAAGTGATGAAAATTATATAAAGTAATGGAAGTAGTTCAAAATATTCTACTTCTTTTTGATCAAACTAGTAAAATTATAAAGTTTTTTCATATTGCTGTACTATTGAGTAGAAATAGCCAACATGAAAATAAAATTGCATGATTTTAATAGAATACTGATGTAGACATAAAAGGATGAACTATTAAAGGAAAACCAATTATTATCCTATTCCATTATGGACTATTAGATCTCTAGTGTTCCATTATGTATGCACTTATTTCACTTGCTAATTTTATTTTTGAGTTTTGAAAATCTCATTTTGAACTTCAAAATCACATTAGACAGACATCTTAGCATGCTTTATTTTTCCCCCAGTGGGTAGAATTTGGAAGACTGAGAAGATTCAAAAAAAGAAAACTAATTTTACTACATTTCAATTTAATGATATTCTTGAATATTTGAGAACTTTATAATACAATTAGAACCACAAACTCGTATATGATTATTTGTTGAATATTCTGCTTTTCTTCTAATACTATAGTACACAATTATTATCCTGAGCATAGATATCTAAAGTTGCTTATAGTTTCTTTCTGTGACATTTATTTTAGTTCAGGTTATTCTGAATTCCACTTTTTTAAATTTTGTTCTTGCTCAAGTTAGTATTTTCTCCTCTATAGAAAGCTACATACATATTATTTTTCATTTTATAACTTCTAAACTTTGTATCAATTCTAACTATATTTTTAGTATTTTGAAACTAAAAGGATGCAATTTTTCTGAGTCCCATCTTTAATAAATTTCCTATTAATAAATTTTCATTTATTGCACATTATTAGCTTTATTTAAAAGTTTTTGCACATATGTAAGTAATTCCCCACCCTTTTTTAGGCTCACTTTTTTTTTAAGATTTGTACTTCCCTTAAACAAGTTTACCATTCCCTAATAGAATAGTAGAGACACAGGAAAGCAAGTATGTATAACATACATGTACCCATCTGCATGAAATACACAAAATTCAATAGCAGAATCTAAGTAAAATGATTAAAGATATTGTAAATTAAATTATCCTCATGGAATCTACCAAATCTCATGCAGCTTTATAGCTACACTTTATGGTGTTATAGGTTAAGTAATATGAGTTAGTGAATATTAGTGAATTTAAGTTGATAAAGAACATGTACTATCACACAGAGTTTGAAGTATACTTTAGAATATGATTAGAGAATAATGTAAATTGCCCTGTAGACTTTTCTGTTTCTATGCAATGAAACATTTTACAATAAGACTAAAATAATGTATCATAAAAAAAATTGATAAATGAGACTATATCAAATTTAATTAGTTGTTCAACAAAAACCACACATAAATAGTATGAGAAAAAAAGGAAAGCACAGACTGGAAAGAATTTTAGAATAAATATTTTTCAAAAAATGTAAATGTCATATAATAATATCTATTAAAGTATAGGAAAATAGAGAAACAGCCAAGTATAAGCATCAACCATGTATAAGCAACCTATAATTTATAGTTGTTCCTTATCTATTTTTGATTATAATTTTTGACAAATACTTATGCTAAAACAGTTTACAGAAAAGAAAATACCAAGTTTCTAACTGTAAGAAAAACTTACAAATTCAAAAATAATAGGGGCATGGAAATTAAAATAATATTCCATATCCAATAGGTTCAAATGAGTTTTGTAATGTTGCACAATGTCAAATGTTTACATTTTTGTGGTTTAAAAAATTCTGTTGCTTATCCCTGTACAAATGTATATTGATTGGTAGACTCATTTTTAAAAACATTTAATCTTTCATAGCAAATTTTAACAGGAACATACTCTATGACCCAGAAGTTCCTGTTTCATGTAACATCCTATAAAAGCACATATTCAGGAAACATACACGATAATATTAATATTATAATGTTTGTTTGAGTCAGGCATTGAATATATCTATAGTACAAAGGATATACATGTTGTCTTATACCTATGTAATGGATTATATTTATAAAACCAAAAAAAAAAAAAAAAAAACAGGCACAGGCTTCAGTGCGAATGATTTCCTAAATCACACTAAGCACAAGAAGCACATTTCCAGAAACATACATATAATTCAATCCATTCATATGAAGTATAAGAATTATAAAAATTAAACAATATATTACTTAGTTAAAAGCAATAAAATTTTAAAATTCAGGAGAATATTTGATTTTAGAAGAGAGAAAGGGAAGAATTACTCATGTTGAGGAAATAGTGTCTAAATTACAGTTAATATTTTATATTGTATTTGGGTGCTGGGTTCAATTTATTTACTATTATTTATGCCATATATATTATATATATATATATATCTGTTTTATTAACGTTTTACTGATATATACATATCTACATGTTAAAGAATGTTGATAAAATCAGTGTATATACACAACTAAGTTATGCATTTTTGCATGTGTTATATTTAAATATTTGTTTAAAATATCAGAATAAAGGCAAAATTATGTTTTTACCAGAACTTTTTCTTTGGGAAGAAGTTTCACATTCTGTTCACAATTTTGAAATTATAGAATTTCACACTGTCATGAGTTAAACAATTTAAAGACCTTGAAATATATTTTAAACCAGTTCCATAAAAGGAATTCCTTTTTGGCTGAATATCACTGTATAATTTGATAAGGTTAAAAATGGCTAGTCATACTTTATTTAAAAATAAATTAGGCCAGTCTGAACTTATTAATGATAGATGGTCTGACAGTAACCATTTTTAGTCCAAAATCCATTTTGTTGCTTAGGAAACCTGGTTAATTTAGGAAAAGTAGTTAAATAAGTGATAAAGTTTATGTAATCATGCACTAGAAAACGAGAAATGGAAAAAAAAAAGATCCCTTGGCAAGTAATTCACAATGGATTCTAGCAATGTTGATAAGCAAGAAAACAACTTTGTATTAAAAATAGAAACTAGATGATACATATAAAAAATTATTAGAGAAGAATTTTCTAATCAACACGCCATTTACTCTTTTAATGCATTCATGAAACTCATGTATTTTGATAACATTGCTAATTGATAAGCACAAAATAGAGCACAAACATTTCTATATGGCATTTCATCTCATTCTTAAACAGGAAATGTGAGTTTACAGGATTTTTATGCATATTACATTCAAATTTTCTCCTGAAAGAGCTAATAAAAATGTTATGGGTTGTAGAAATTAATTTATGGATGGTACTGAAGGCGGAAACACTCTAAATTAACCTTGCTTGAAGGAGAACTCAATGTTCTTATTCATTAAGGCTTCCAGCTGTGCTCAAGTAGAGTATGGTAGATACTCTTCTACTTTCAGATGAGGACAAACAATGCAAGCTTCCTTTTCAAAGTTATGTATTTATTACTCTACTTCTCAAAACAAAGAAATGCAATGACAGTAAACCAATGATACTCAGAAATTTTGACCACTAGGATACATTTATATAATGTTCTTTCTAAACCTGTAACACAGTTTAGTATATATGAAATCAGCATAGCAGTCAAAGATATAATGCATGGGTGCTTTTTATTTTTTTCTTGGTGGATCAGTTTAACAATCTATTCTACCAAGGAATGTGTTTGTCAAAAGGATGACACCCTCAAAATATAGTGTTTTATATAATACATATTGACATGGATTTCCAAATTTGGATTTTAATCATGCAGCATAATGAAATGTAGGCTTCAGTTTAAAATTTTTCCTCTGTGGTAAGAAAAAATAAAAGAAAATTTTCTAGACTTTGGCTAAGAAGGTGGTGGAAATTTGCAAAAGTTTTTCCATGGAGAAAGAATAAACCTTTATCATATTCCCCTATTCTTTAATTGATTCAACCAATTTATATATAACTTAGAGTGTTATGTGCCAATTGTTGTGCCAGGCACTGAGTTTAAATTAGTCAAGAATACACACACAGTTCCTATCACCCAAAGTGTGTACTGTAGTTGGTATACCACTGAGAAACATAATTTAGAAATTATCTCATTTAGGGAATTTAAAAAAAAATTGTGCTGATTTCAAGACTATAAAAACACATGGGCTCCACAGGAAATTTCTAGAGTTGATAGGTAATTTCACCATGGTTACAACAAAAAAGTAAGCAAGCAATATTCAGCTACAAATTGAGACATGGCATATGAGCAAAATTAATAGAAAACAAGAGCAAAACTTAAGATTGAAAGAATAAAGTATTTTGAGGAGGTAACTCTAAAATTGATTCTTAAAAGATGAAAACAGCAGTGGAGAAACCTAGGGAAATATCTTATGAGAAAACTATAATCTTGTGTGAAGTCTTTAAGACATTGCTGCAGTGGCTATATTTAAGAAAATGAATAGTGTCCAGGTCTGATAGAATAAAATGTGCATGGAGAAGAATATGAAATTAGAGACTACAGAGATAAGTAAGCACTCAAACAGAAAGCACCATTTAAATGAGTTTTAATTTTAATCTAAATACACAGGAAAGTAATTACAATTTTATAACTGGAGTAATATGATCCTCTTGTTTAAAGATAGTACTGTATGCCATGCAGAAAAATGGGTTAGAGAGACATAAGAAGAAGGTTGACAAGTTAAGAGGACTGAAATGGACAAGGACATATTTACTGACACATACAGGGTAAGTGGCAGTGGCAAATGCAGAGAAGTTGACAGATATAACTACAAACTTATATAGCCTCTAGAGATTATATGGAGAGGAATGGAGAACAAAGAGCCAAGCATAACCTCATATTTTTGGCTTGGGCAACTAAACAGTTATGGTACCATTTACAGAGATAGGGACATTGAGGATATTAAAAGGTTAAGAATAATAGCAAACATTAGGTTTGACAATATGAAATATTGTGTTTATGAAATATGTGTTTAATGTTTTAATGACAGCAGTTTCTGTGGAACATTTCAGCAAAGGTTGATAGACAAAAGAGATATAGATGCTTTTAAATTGCTCAAGAGAAGCAGAGAAACAATTTAGTAGCTAGAGTATTTGGAGATAAAGGAAGTGTTTTTAGTTCATTTTTCTGCATTCTAGATTAATATATGACAATGGTAACATGATTATTATATATATAATTATATTAATAATAATTTTATATATTCTATGTAATTTATTATATATGATAATTATCATTATATTACATATATATCATTATAATGATGGTGATAGTGATGGTAAAGCAATTACTGTTATTACATAATCATGTATTGAGATTGCAGTTTTTCTTCAGTTACAAAAAAAACACTGCATATAAATATTTCTACCCATTCTGCAGGTTGTCCATTTATTCTGTCAATTATTTCTTTTGCTGTGCAGAAACTTTTTAGTTTAAATACCATTTGTCTATTTTTGGTTCTGTTGCATTGCTTATACAGTCTCCAGCATATATTCTTTGCCTAGGTCAATATTTAGAAGAGTTTTTCCTACAGAGGATTAATATGCAGACTCTGCAAGGAACTCAAACAAGAAAAAAAAATCCATATTAAAAACTGTGCAAAGGACGTGAACATTCTTCAAAAGAAGAAATTCAATGGCCAATAAACACATGAAAAAAATGTTTAATATTCCTAATCCTAAGCAAAATAAAACCACACTGAGATATCATCTTACACCAGTCAGAATGGCTTTAAAATGTTGGTGTAGATGCAGAGAAAAGGGAATGCTCATACATTGTTTATGAGAGTGTAAATTAGTTCAACCTCTGTGGAAAACAGTATGCAGATATCTCAAAGAACTAAAATAGGGCAACCATTAGACCCAGCAATCACACTACTGGATATCTAGCAGAATAAGGAAAATAATCATTTCATTAAAAAGACATTGAACTTGTATGTTTATCACAGCACTATTTAAAATTGCAAAGTCATAGAACCAACCTAAGTGTCCACCAACAGTTGATTCTATATACCATGGAAACTATGAAGCCATAAAAGGAACAAAAAGACATCCTTTGCAGCAACACAGATGTATTTGGAGGCAGTTATCCTAAGCAAACTCACACAGCAACAGAAAATCTAATACTATGTGTTCTCACTGGTAAGAGGAAGCTAAACAAATGATACATATATCCATGAATACAGAGATAACAGACTCTAGGGATTCAAATGAAGGGAAGTAGGAAAGGTGTGTGAAAGTTTAAAACTAACCTTCTGGGTATAGTGTCCAATATCTGGGTGCTGAGTACACTAGAAGCCACAACTCCACTATTAAACATGTAATACCCAGGTAACAAGCACATGTACCCCTTGAATAGAATGAAAATTAAATTGAAAAATATATAAATATAAAAGCATGCTAAATGTAAAATTTAAGCAAAACATATGGATATAATTTCTGAATTTTTTAAAAAAAGAAACAATTAAAAACACTTTTGTTTTTTGTTATAAACTTTTTTAAAAAAAGTACATATAATCTACATCAAACCCTTATCTTCTCCCTCTTGAGAGAATCTTATTTTCCCTTTCCTCTACCTCTACTACTTACCAGAAATTGTTCAAAAATTAAGGGGAATTGTATTTTAAAATATTTTAGGGCTATTTAGAAAGTATTGCTTTTAAACAGTTCTCTGGCATCATTTTATAATTTAATTGCAAGTCCCTGTAGTTCAGTAATATTTAAAATTTGAAATGTCAATGTCACTAAATTAAAAATATACTTCATCTACAGAAGACTTAAGTGAAAATGTGGTCCATGGGAAATCACCAGGGCTGATAGGTAATTTCACCATAATCATAATTGTTTTTCTTATTTATCTAATATGATGTTTACTTGAATAAATATTTGGCAGAATGTGTATCTTCTATAAAACAGAGAACTGAATCTTTTGTTTCAAGGAACAATTTGTCTAAATGGAAGATCATCTATTCAAACTGAATGAAATATAATCTGGCAAATCAGGGCAACCTTTAGATCATTACATTGTGCATTAACATAGCAGTAGGTTCAAGTTCAAGATCCAAAAACAGTGATGTGTGTGCAATTTCATTATTATTCTGAGACTTGAGTCTAAATCCGTCTGTTTTTTTGTGAAGTCCTATTATTACTATTTGTGAGACTTGTTAAACATGAAATAGCAAGACTGAATTAGCGGCATGGTCATATACTGAAACTTTCTTCGCACTTGTTTGGCTATTGTTTATTGTGGAACTTTTCTCTTTTTGAGTTTGTTTTGTTTTTTAGTCTAAGTATGCTAAGGAATATAACATATAACTATAAATATTTAAAGTAGGATATTGACCAAGAAAGCCTTCATGTTTTCTCCAGCTTGCCTAAGCTTCAGAGTCTTCCTGAGTACAGATTTCTGATATCAGCTTGCCTACACTTCAGATAGACCCTTCCTGAGTATAGATTTCTGATATCCCATTTCTCAGAGCATTTAATTTAGAAAGCTTCCAATTGTAAACTCTTTCTCTGCTCCTTTGAGATGTAAATCATCTGCCAACTTCTTGCTGGTTTTACAACCAAGGATATCTTTCTTATGAACCAAGAAGTCATTCCACTGAAATATAATCAAGTAAGATAATGTTTATATTTTCCAGTGTTTGTGAGATGTTAGGAACCTAACTTACAGAAGCACCAACGAGTAAACACAGATGACCTACTGACATTAATGAACCTCCATGCATTTCCCCTCATTCTAGCCCTTCAAACTTCTCCCTCCTTTTGTTTTCCTGGCACTAAGTTCAATCTGTCTCCCTGTTATAATAATCTTACCCCTACTGTGATGCCTTGAATAAAGTCTTCCTTAACTCTACATAGTATACATTTTTTTCTGAAAATATCAATAATCTATATCCTCTATGACATTACTGTTTGAAAACACACTATTACAGTCAATACACATTCCTTCTACACCACAAAATACCTAAAGTGTTTTTGTTTTTTTTTTTTTCAAATTTAGCTTCTTAGGGGATTGGGGGGGGGTATAAGGTTAAAATATATATATATATATTATTCTTAAGAGCAGGTAGTATACTTACAGCATATTTATGTTTAATTTTTATGAAAAATGTATTCTAGCTATAAATATATCTGAGAAGGTAAATATTTAAATGCATAAAATATGAATGATTGAGGCACTAAATAAGTAATAAATTACAGAAGATGATTTAATTCAATGCATTGATGTACCATAGCTATAGAACTTAAATATAGTTTTTAACTAACTACATGTAACACTTTGTGACATTCTTTTTTTTTCCTTTTTACCATCTCTCTCCCTGCTCTCCCCATCTTTCAAACTCTCCTCTATAAGTTCTTACTGCAATGTTGACACTACCAGACTTTAAGGGTCATGAAGACCATAATTATATTTACATTTCTATAACTCCTTTGGCATGCAAATGTTTAATAAATTGTTATTATATTGAAAAATTAGTTCCAAATAGAAATGTATTTATCTCCTTTGCCTGTATTGTATTTTATAGTAAGCTATGGTTTATGTTACCTAGTACTAAATCACACAGATTATCACAAAAACTAAATGTATATATATGTATGTATACACACACACACACACACACACATATATATTTCAAGGGATAGAAGTTATCCTTTGAAATTCTAAAGTAGCAAGTCACATATTTAAAAATAGTTTAAGACTATAATAAGTACAATAGCTAATTTAATGTAGTATGTGATACCTACCAGATATTCTTGTAAGTGCTATGTATTGATCAACTTATTCAAACTCCACAACAAACCTAAGAAATGTTTTATTATATAGAAGAATGAACTGAAGCCTGAGTCTCGATGTAATTTCCCCAATTTCATATAGTTAGAAAGAGCCAGGACTTGAATTAAGATTCTCTTGTTTAAAGTCACTAATTTTGGATTACAGTATTGAACATTTAACTATTTGAAACTACTCCTTGGCCATACCTGGTGGCTCACTCCTGTAATCTCAGCACTTTGGGAGGCTGAGACAGGCAGATCACCAGAGATCAGGAGTTCAAGATCAGCATGGCCAACATGGTGAAACCCTGTCTCTACTAAAAACATACAAACAAAATTAGCTGGGCATGATGGTGTGGGCCTGCAATCCCAGCTACTTGGTAGGCTGAGGTGGGAGAATCCTCTGAACTCTGCAGGCAGAGTTTGCAGTGAGCCTAGATTGTGCCACTGCACTCCATCCTGGGCAACAGAGCTAGACTCCTCAGTCTCAAAAACAAAACAAAAATAACTTCTCTCAAAGAATTTAAACAATTTACACTAAACATAAAGCCAGTGAAAATAACAAAACAAAGCTATCTTTAGGTAGTGCTATGGTTAGACTTTGTATTCCCACCCAAATTGTCTTGAATTGTAATCCTCATAATCCCTACGATGCCCACATGTCAAGGGAAAGACCAAGTGGAGATAATTGAATCATGGAGGTGGTTTCCCCAATGCTGTTCTTACGGGTGAGTTCCTATGATAACTGACAGTTTTATAAGAGGCTCTTCCTACTTCACTCAGCACCTCTCCTTCCTGCCACCTTGTGAAGAAGATGCCTTACTCCACTTTGCCTTCTGCCATGATGGTAAGTTTCCAGGAGCCTCCCTAGCCATGCTGAACTGTGAATCAAACTTCTTTCCTTTATAAGTTACTCAGTCTCCGGCAATTCTTAATAACAGTGTGAACACAGACTCATACAGGCAGGAAAGCAGAAAAGGATGCAGACCCAACAAATACAGTACAAAGTGCTGACCCTGAAAGGAGCATTCAAAATATCCCCCTATTAAGAAAAATCACGGCAGCTTCATGAGAAATGCGCAGGGGACAACTTGTCCAAAGGCCACTGACCACCGTAATAATATTGGAGTGAGTATGGGAAATAGAGGACCAAGAATAAACCAACCACTCAGAAGCCATTTTGTTTCTGTAGTTCAAAAATATTCAATTGGCTGAGTTGGGAAAACACATCACAAGCCCAGCTACAAAACTGACATCCCTCTCATACTTTGACAGTGGCACCAAAAGATATGCCAACAGGTGTTTCTTACAAGAAGGCTTGCAAATAGAGTTTTTGCCTCCCAACAGTAGCTTCACCAAGAGCAAGAAGGGGAGGGAGGTCAAAGACACAAAAAACCCTGCACATAAATGGAGTTTCCCTGCTGGGAAACATCAGACTCCTGATCACAGGACTGTTAAAAAAATTTACATCAAATTATAACCAAGCTTAAGATCTAAAAGGGTGATTCTAACAGCAGCCTGACTGATGATGCAATGCAAGCTGAAACTGCCTTATGGGCAAAATCCAGGCTATTGTCAAGTTGAAAAAAATAGAAAGTAAAAACAATCGATGACACATGGAATGAAAATGCCAAGAGAAATGATAGACTGAATGTCAAATATTTTAGGGCGTATACATGTTCTTAAATTTTGAATGCAGCAACCATAACTTTCAAATATTATTCGGAAATCTATACTTTAGTATGCTGAGAAGCATATGCTTTCAGTCTGTTTCTATGTGCTTTCCTTTAAACATAATTTTCAACAGATAAGAATATTAAATATTGAGCCTATTCCCTGTGTATTTTGTACTTACATTCAGCTAAAAACTGGCATGTTGACCTAGTATCTAAAAAGCTTCTTAAAATGTCATATCAATGACACCTGTCTGGTAGTATTTACAATAGATGAGTAGGGCAGCTATTGAAAATAAATATCCTGCTATTTAGGTTACATCAACAGAATTGTCATGGCAAGACTCCAAGAAGAGCCACAAGGGGAAGATGACTTATTTCATCCTCAGTTTTCCTGGGGAATATCATCATAATAACCTGAGTTGCTTTTGTTTTAGATTTACAAGTATCTCAGGGCTCTGTGAAAATGACACTGTGATCATTTTTACTACAACATCGTTTAAAACAAGCTTTCTAAGTTTCTATTTGTCTACAATACTGTTTTATCATACAGTTGTAGCAATTTAATGTAAATATTTTTAGCACATACTTGTTAAAATAACAATCTCCATTTGATTAATGTTCCATTTTTCTTTGATTGGAATTCTGACCTAATACAAATACCTGTATATTACAGAGAAGCAGAAACTCTTAACCACAATGCAATTTTTAGATAGAGTTGCATTTTAATGCATCTGATATTGATAAAAGATTAAAGAATGGTTATAATACTGATTTTTAAAATACGTCACACAAAGGAATTCAAAAGCAATTCCAAAAATATAGACAGTAAATTATGTAGTGCTAGTCTCATGCGGCGATAAATGCAGGGTAATGTCCAAATGTGACTATTTTAATGATCAACATTATTTTGGTAGTATAAATTCTCTAGTGGTAGTTAACATTTTGCATGATTTTAAAGTCCTTTTTATTTTTAATGCAAACTCGTTAATGAATTATAACAAGAGAAAACATTATAAATTATAAGTTAAAGTTAATACAAAATTTAACATAACTGTGTAACATTCAAATTTAGAAATAGAACATTGCTAGTAACCTATAATTGCTTCTCGTGCTCCACTCTAATCATCAAATCCCCAGCCTGAACTCAAAACACTTTGATCAATTTTGCCTTTCAATCAACTTAGTGTCAATTAAGCTGTGAAGTAAGTAAACTTTATATATGGCTGACTTTGCTCAAAGTTATTTTTGAGAAATTCTTCCAAGTTAATTGTGTAGGTTTTATTCAATTATACCTATTGCTGGATTGTACGTCATTATTATATGTTATACCAGTTCTAGAGTAAATAAGCATTTTGTGTTGTTTCAAATTTTTGAATATTGTGAATATTTTGAACATCTTGTATGCATCATTTGTTGAATATGTGTTAGACAAATACCAAGGGGAGAGTTTCGGGATCAAAGCGAATGTGTGCATTCTATACTTTATAAGATACTGCCAATAATTTTTAAAGTGAATGTGCCAATTTATGTCAGTTGCTCCAAATGCTTAACAGTACTTGCTATTTTCTTGCTTTTTCTTTATATTCATTATCGTGGGTGTGCAGCGATAGCATCCTGTGGTTTCAATTTACATGTTTTAGTGAGAGTGCAATTGACAGGTTTTTCCATGTTTATTGACCATTTTAAAACGCTGTTTTATGAAGTTAGTATTCAAAATTTTGGTCTACTTCCTGATTAGCTTAACTGCATCTTTCTAATTCATTCTTTTTCATAGATATCAGTATTCTGTGCTATTTTCAAGGCCTTGTCAGCTAATTCCAAAAGAAATCACTGCAGATCTGAGTTCACTGTGCTTTTCTCTTTACTTTGGTCACATAGCTTGGATATGCTTAGTCATTTTTTTCTAAAGATAGATGTATGTTTTTAAAAGTCTCTAAATGATATTATATCTTGAGAGATGATATGTCCTTCTCTCTGATGGGTAGGGAGTATATTACTCTTTCTCACACTACTAATAAAGAAATATTCAAGACTGGGTAACTTATAAAGGAAAGAGGTTTAACAGACTTACAGTTCCACATGGCTGAAGAAGCCTCACGATCTTGGCGGCAGGCGAGAGAGCTCGTGCAGGAGAACTCCCATTTATAAAGCCATCAGATCTCCTGAGACTTACTCACTACCACAAGAATATTACGGGGAAAACCACCTCCATATTCAATTATGTTCACCTGACCCTGCCCTTGACAGGTGGGGATTATGACAATCAAGGTGAGCTGTGGATCAGGACACAGCCAAACAATATCAGGAGAGTGAACCTTAATCAGCTCAATCTAAATAGGGACCGTGCTCAGTCAATGTATATTGAAGACCCAGGAAATTGTCTACATTTGATTTCTAGTTGATCACACACGTTTTTTAAACACTAGGTATAGTGTCGAGGCTCCTCTCCCAGTCAGTCCCTAACTCTAAAATATCTCTATTTTAGAGTTCTCTCAATATTTTCACAAAATGAGAGAATCCTGCTGATTTTATATTGCTGATCTGCAAAACCTCAGAATGGCATATGCCCAGCATGCTGGAGCTCAAGTTCCCACCAGAACTTGCTCTTCATTGTACTAGTTTGATAATACGAAGTCCAATTTCTGAAACATGTGTTCTTGTTCAGTGTTAACAACATCTTCCAGAATACCAGTGAATGCAGATGCCAGTTCCCCTCTCTGAAGTTCTTTCATCTCTTTCAGTTCCTTCAGCTCTCATTGCCACGCAGATCTCTCATACCTTCAAAGCAATAATTTCTCCATTTGATTAATGTTCTAGTTTTCTTTGGTTGGAATGCTTACCTAATACAAATGACTCTATTCTACAGAGAAGCAGAAACTCTTAACCACGGTGCAATTTTTAGGAAAGATTGCATGTGTGTGTGTGTGTCTATATATGTATGTAATATATATATGTGTGTGTGTATACACACACACACACACACACATACATACAATGGAATACTACTCAGCCATAAAAAGAAATGAAATAATGGTATTTGCAGAAACCTGAATGGAATTAGAGACCATTATTCTAAGTGAAGTAACTCAGGAATGGAAGCTAAACACGGTATACTCCCACTTGTAAGTGGTAGCTAAGTTATGAAGATGCAAAGGCATAAGAATTATACAATGAACTTTGGGGACTTGTGGAGGATGGTTGGTGGGATAAACGACTACAGATTTGGTGCAGCATACCCTGCTTGGGTGATGAGTGCACCAAAATCTCAGAAATTACCACTAAAAACTTATTCATGTAACCAAATCCCACCTGTTCCCCCAAAACATATTCAAATAAAAGAAGAGTGTATTTATATATGTGTGTGTAAAAGATAGAAAATAAAGCTGTCTTTAATTAAAATTACATTTAAACCTAAAATTTGGAGTTTGAAACATTATGAAGGAGGAACGGGAACATATGTGTAGAACAAAGGCTCTACATAGAGTTCTTCCATGTGAAAATTTGAAATAGTCTATATAATCTACATTTAATGGATATCTATTATGTGACATGCACTCATATATATTCTACTTGACATTTCCAATAGGAAAATAGATATTCTATTCTATTCTTTCATAATCTCATCAGACAATTGCTATTTCTGGGAACAGATCTAAAATGGGAGAAAAAAAGAAGAAAATTAGTTGATTTATACAGCTAAGGGAGATAAAAGGAAGTAATGAAGTAGAAATGAAGTTCAAATCCTGAAGGCAGACTGAAATAGAAATGTGCATATGTAGAAGTAGAAGAGAGAAGGAAAAGCAAATAAACCTATGGCATGAGAAAATGGATTCAGCTAAATGAAAAAAAAGGAAAGGAAAAACCAGCCTTGTTCAATTAATTATCTTCTGAATTGTTAAATAATATTTATGAAGTTATAAGCATTGACTTTCATGTTAACTTGAACCTGATGATGAATAAATATGCTGTGAGGTTTTTCACTCTACAATTTTAAGTTTAATTTAACCTTTGCTAATAGTCTATTGCATATTTAGTTTTACTGAAAGAATTCTCTGACTTTCTAGTCATATTTTTCAAAAATGGTAGCATTCTCAGATTTCATGTGTTACTTATATCTTCTGTTTGATTATTTAACTATATTATTGAACACTGCCTACAAATTATTTTCCACTGCAGGGCAAGTTAAAAAGAAAAGGTATGCCTACTTTATCTTATAAATTGCAATCTATATAATCTTACAATGTTGTGATTACCCACAATGTCAACAATTAATTTCATTAGTTTCCCTGGATAGGTAGTGCCTATGTATTTACAGCAAGCTTTAGGCTGTAAGAGAAACAAAATGCCTTGTTCTTTCTAATCAAATGCTCTTAGGCAAAGGTTAAAGCATATCAAATTATCTTTACAATCTTTACTTACTTTACTTACTTACAAGAAAGAAAAAGAAAATCATCTTTACAATCTTTACTTACTAATAAGAAAAAGAAAACCTTTACTTACAAGTATTTTCTTTTTCTTGTTAGAGTAAATATCAAGGAGTAAACTTAACCTAATATGCATTTGATGGAAGTTCTATTCAGCATTTATTGTTTCAATTTATCTAACTTACATATTGAAATGCTTAATGTATATCTCTACAGATGTAATGTACTTAAATTGAAGTTAGAACATAGTTTTATATTCCGAAATTACACATTTAAAACATATCAAAGGATGCTTGATTTTAGTAATCTTACCAATATTTTTCAAAACCCTGATATAAAATAAATTATTTATCATTATTATTGTGCACTATTTGGTGTTGATGGTAGAAAATGTCTTAGTCTTTTCAAGCTGCTGTAAGAAAATATCGTAGACTAGATAATTTATAAACAATAAAAATTTGTTGCTCACAGTTATGAAGGATGGAAAGTCCAAGTTCAAGGTGTCAGCAGATCCAGCAGTAAACGAGGGTCTACCCTCCATTTTAAAGATGGTGCGTCATTGATGTGTCTTCACATGATGGAAACAACAAATAAGCTCTCTCCAACATCTTTCATAAAGACACTGCTTCCATTACCACATACCTTATCTCCCAGTACCATGGAACTGGAGATTAAGTTTCAGTACCTGCATTTTTAGAAGACACAGGCATTTAGATTACAGCATAACATGCAAAAGATATTCACACTATTTTTTTACAATGAAAACACCAATATGCACACATAAAAACAGTAACTACTTGATTTTGCTAATATTTTCATAAGAAAATCAATTGTGAAAGGATATAGATAGATATACCATTTCAGAGTCGATATCTTCATTTTTTGGTTTACAAACACTATAGAATACTTTTAATAAATAGAACAAATTTTCCAGACCTAAGAAGTCCAAAAGTGGGAGTGAAGTCAGGAAGAAGTGGTAGGGGCAACCCTGGAAAATCCTTTCCTCCATGACTACACTGATTCAGCAATGATCATGGAAATTTTTTTCTTAAGAAATCCTGAAGATCACCGAAAGCCTCTTTCCCCAGCTGAACAGGAAACCAAATTTATCAAAGCCAGTAGGGAGATTAAGAACACCCTTTTACCAGAATCACTGTCCCTGGCATAGAATCATAAAATTGGGAAGACATCCCCTAGCTCCCAGCTTCTCTTTGGGGAGGGAAAGAGTTGGTCCACACATCCAATGTTATAGACTCTTTGTGGAGGTTTCTCGGAAGACTGGCTTTTGTTTTGTGAGGCTTGGAGTGCTGATGGGACCAGCACAGTCAGGCCACATTAAAGAAAAAGTAGATAGTGGCTTGTGTTGGCAGTCAGGATAGCTCCTCCTCCCAGCTCAGCATAGCGTAAATGGAAGAAAATTCCTAGCTTCCAGTTTCTCCCCTGGGGAGGAAGGTAGAGCCATGTGTTCAATGCCCTAGCTCCTCTAGAAGTGCCCAAAGAACTTGCTTATATCCTGCCTATCAAATAATACTAATGAATCTGATGTAAACTAGCTGCCTGGGGTAGAACAGAAATGAGGCATGAGCTATCATTCATCAAAACTTCTCCTCCTAGGATCAGCACAAAGAGAATGAATGAAAATCCACAGCTCCCAACTTCTTTCTGGGGAGGTAAAGAATTGAATGGTGCATCCAGTGACCCAGAATTTCTGGTAGCTGCCTAAGGACCTTGCTTTTATCTTACTATCCTGTTGTACAGATAGGATCTAGCTTACCCTATATACCCAGGGCCTGCAAAGACCAAAGAAAGTGGATTGGAGTAGCACAAAAGTTTGAGAGGCCCTCAGAATCTCTGGCTGGGCTGATTGATAAGAGTCTTCACCTAGAAGAGACCAGTCTATCAAGATTGGGATATGTGGCTGCTTTGTCTAATGTAGAGACACCAACACAGAAAATCAATGAAGATGAAGAAACAGGCTAATATGCTTCAAGTGAAAAAGCAATGTAAATCTCCTGACACCAACCCTAATGAAATGGATCTGTACAATTTTCCTGGTGAAGAATTCAAATTAACAGTAATAAAGATGCTCAATGAGGTCAGGGAAACAATACATGAACAAATTGAGAATTTAAACAAAGAGATAGAAAACATTTTTTAAAAAGGAACAAGCAGGGCCAGTGTGGTGGCTCACACATGTAATCCAAGCTCTTTGGAAGGCCAATGCAGGCTGGTCACTTGAGGCCAGAACAGCATTGCCAACATTGTTCAAGACCGACCTGGCCATAATGGTGAAACTAGTCTCTGCTAAAATTACAAAAATTAGCTGGGGTTGGTGGTGCACATCTGTATTCCCAGGTACTCAGGAGGCTGAAGCAGGAGAATCACTTGAACCTATGAGGCAAAGCTCACAGCGAGCTGAGATCTTGTCACTACACTCCAGTCTGGGTACCAGAGTGATACTCTGTCTCAGAACAACAACAACAACAATAATAACAAATAATAAATAAAGGAACAAGCAAATAATAGAGGTGAAGAATACAATAATTGAACTAAAAGACTGACTTGAAAGATTTAAGAGCAGACTATATCAAGCAAATAAAGGATCAGTGAACTCAAAGACAGGTCATTTGAAATTATTCAGTTAAAAGAGCAACAAGTAAAACAAATAAAAATAAAAAGAACAGAAGAAAAGTAACTTATAGGGCACCATCAAGTTAACCAATGTATGCATTATGAGATTTTCAGGACAAGGAAGGGAGAAAGAAACAGAAACATAATTTAACTAAATAATGACAGAAAACTTCCCAAATCTGGTGAAGAAAAAGGACATCTAGATCTAAAAATTGCAAAATCAAATGAACCCAAATAAATGCACGTCAAGATACATTATAATCAAATTGTCAAGTCACAAAACAGATTTTGAAAGCAGCAAGGAAAAATGATTTGTCATGCAAAAATGATTTATAATCTCTATAAGACTATCAGCAGGTTTCTCATAAAACATTGCATACTAGAAAGGGATAGATTATATATTTAAAGTGCTAAAATAAAATCAAATTGCTAATCAATAATACTATACCAGGCAAAATTGTATTTTAAAAATGAAGGAGAGGCTGGGCGCCATGGCTCATTCCTGTAATCCTAGCACTTTGGGAGGCAGAGGTGGGTGGATCATGAGGTCAGGAGTTCCAGACCATCCTGACCAACATGGTGAAACCCCATCTCTACTGAAAATACAGAAATTAGCTGGGCTTGGTGGCACATTCCTATAATCCCAGCTACTCAGGAGGCTGAGGCAGGAGAATCGCTTGAACTCAGGAGGCAGAGGTTGCGGTGAGCCGAGATTGTGCCACTGCACTCCAGCCTGGGCAACAGAGCAAAACTCTGTCTCAAAAAAATGAAGGAGAGAACAAGTATTTGCCAGACAAACAAAAGTTAAGAAAGTTCATTACCAATAGACATGCCTTACAAGAAATACTAAAGGGAATTTTTCATGTTAAAATCTATACAGCAAGGTGGTAGCATAAAAAATATTTTCTATGTATTTACTTTTTTAATGAGTATTATTTCTTACTAATATTCATTAGGAAAGGCAAATGTATAGACTCAGTATAGAATAATGTAATGGTTGGTAAATTACTTTTAATCATAGTAGAAGAGTTAAAAGACTTTTTTTAAAAACTTTAACAAAAAAATGTGCTACTATATACACAACAAAAATAGAGGTAAATTGTGAAAATGGTGTAAAGTGGAAGGAAGAAGATACAAGTAAGTCTATTTTTGGTATGGGATGAATCTTAATTTGATATCAGCTTAAAATAGGCCTTTATAAATATATGTTATTTGAGTGTCATGATAATCAGAAGTAAAATATGTGTAGAAGATATAAAAAATAAAAAAGAAATCAAAGCATAACAACATAAAACACCAGCAAACACAAAGGAAAACAGCCAGAGATGAAAAGATTGCCAAAATAGCTATAAGATTAACATAAAACTATTAAGAAAATGTCAAGAGTAAATGTTTCCTAATCAATAGTTATGTTAAATGTGAAGAGATTAAACTCCTCAATCAAAATACACAAAATAATGTCAGAATGAGAAAAATAAAAAGAAAAAACCAACTATATGATGCTGTCTACAAGAAACTCACCTTAGATTTAAGGATTCTCATAAGCTGAAAGTAAAGGGGTTAAAAAAGACAGTCCATGCCAATGGTAACTAAAAAAAAAGAGCAGAGGTGGCTATAACTGTATCAGACAAAATAGACTTTAAGTAAAAAGCTGTCACAAAAGAAAAATAAGGAAATTATACAATGGTAAAAGGGCTGATACACAGGAACATACAACAGTTAAAAAACATATTCGCATCTAACATTAGAACATCTAAAAATGTAACATAAACATTGGCAGAACTAAAGGAAGAAATAAACAACAATACAATAATAGGAGACTTCAATACCACTTTCAACAGTGAAAAGAAACATCCAGACAGGATATCAATGAGGTAATGGAGGATTTGAATGACACTAGACCAAATGGACCTGACAGACATATATACAGGACATTTCAAGCAAAAACAACAGAATACACATTGTTTTCAAGAACCCATAAAACATTACCAAGGATAGATCAAATGTGTTTGTTTACAAACAAGTCTTAAATTTAAGAAGACTGAAGTCTTTTCAAACCATTTCTGACCATAATGAAATCTAATTCAAAACCAAGAGCAGAAGGACTAGACAATATACAATTATGTGGAAAGTAAACATTCCACACTTAAACCACCATTGGGTAAAATAAGAAATCAAAGGAAAAAATTAAAAAATGCCTTAAGAAAACAAAGATGAAAATACAATATGTCAAAACCTATGGGATTTGCACAAGCAGTACTAAAAAGGAAATTTATTGCGGTAAATTACATTAAAATGGATGAAAAATCTCAAGTAATCAACCTAATGTTATATATCAAGAAACCAGGTAAACAAGAACAAAGCATGCCCAAAATTAGCAGAAGGAAGAAAATAATAAAAACATTTAAAAACAAATGAAATAAAGAATAGAAAACATTGAAGAATTATTTTTAAAATACAAATAAAATCCACAAAACTTTAGCTAGACTAGCTAAGACTAAGAGTGAAGACTCAAACAAAATCATAAATGAAAGAGAATACATTATTATTGATGTCACAGAAATAGAATCATGAGACTATTATGAACAATTACATGCCTACTAACTGAATAACCTAGAAGAAATGTGTACTTTGTAGAAACATACAACATATCAACACTGAATTATAAAGAAATAGAAAGTCTTAACAGACCTATAAGTAGTATGGAGATCGAATCACTCAGTAATTAAACAACAACAACAACAAAGACAAGACTAGGGTCTGATGGCTTCACTGGTGAATTCTAGTAAAGATTTAAAGAAGAATGAACTCTATTCTCAAATTTTTCCAGAAAATTGAAGAGAGAAGACTTCTAAACTCATTCCATAAGACTATAATTACCCTTATGCCAAAGTCAGACAAAGGCGCCACATGAAAACTACACGGTAGTCCTGATAAATGTAGATGCAAAAATTCTCAATAAAATCTAGCAAATTTTATTCAACAACACACTAAAAGGGTCATAAATCGTGATCACATGAATTTTTTCCTAGGATGCAAGGATGGTTCAACACACAAAAATCAATCTTGTAACCTTACTAACTAATAATAAAAATGATGTGATCATCTCAATAGATGCAGAAAAAGCACTTGACTTAATTCAACACATTTTCACAATAAAAAAACACTCAACACACTAGGAGTAAAAGAAGAGCACTGCATCGTAGAAAATCCTTGCATGAAAAGCCCACAGCTAACATCAGACCCAAGGGTGGAAATTTGAAAGCTTGTCTTCAAAGATAAAGAATACGGCAAGAACTTAACTATAAAGGTGAAAAGCTACTACACTTAAAACTACAAAATATAGGCTGGGTGCAGTGGCTCAAGCCTGTAATCCCAGCACTTTGGGAGGCCGAGGCGGGCGGATCACGAGGTCAAGAGATCGAGACCATCGGGCCAACACGGTGAAACCCCGTCTCTACTGAAAATACAAATATATATATATATATATATATATATCTGGGCATGTTGGCGTGCACCTGTAGTCACAGCTACCCAGGAGGCTGAGGCAGGAGAATTGCTTGAACCCCGGAGGCAGAGGTTGCAGTGAGCAGAGACTGTGCCACTGCACTCCAGCCTGGCGCCTGGCAACAGAGCGAGACTCTGTCTCACAAAAAAAAAAAAAAAAAAAAAAAAAAAAACAACAAAAAATTGATGAAAGAAATTAAAGAAGGTAAAAACCAATATAAATTCTGTGTTCATGGATTAGAAGAATTAATAGTGTTAATGTCCATACTACCAAAAACAATCTAAAAATTTAATTCCTGTCAGAATCACAATTGTATTTTTTTACAAAAAAAAAAGTCTTTTTAATTCTAAAATTCATATGTATCCACAAAAGAACAGGAAGCGCCAAAGCAATCTTGAAAAAGAACAAAGGGTGGGGGGGTGGGGGAGCAGAGGGTGGGGGTGGGTTTTTGGGGGGTGGTAATCAGACTTCATGATTTCAAAATATGTTAAAAAGCTACATTATGAATTACATTTAACTAAATATCTCTTTACAGCCAAAGAAACAACAGAATGAAAAGACCATAGACCATAGAATGGGAGAAAACAATTGAAAACATGTATCAGATAAGCAGTTAAGTACCAAAATGCATAAAAAATTCCTATTACTCAATATCAAAAGAAAACACCTAATAACTCAATGAAAAAGTGGGCTAAAACTTAAGTAGACCTTTACCAAAAAAAAGACACACAAATGATGAACAGGTAGATAGATTAGACAGATTAGATAGGTAGGTAGGTAGGTAGGTAGATAGACAGACAGACAGACAGACAGACAGATGCTCAGTGCCAATGATAATCAGAAAAATGCAAATCAAAACCACACTGAAATATCTCAAACTGTCAGGTGGCTATTATAATAAAAACAAAAGACAAGTGCTGTTGAGCATGGGAGACATCAAAACACATTTATGCTGTTGGTGGGAATTCAAAAGGTACAGCTGCTATGGAAAACAGTATGAAGCTTCCTCAAAAAATAAAACATAGAACTACCATATCACCCAGCAATTCAGCTTCTCAATATTTATTCAAAAGAAATGAAATTGGGATCTTGAGAAGATATTAGCACTCCCATATTTATTGTAATACTATTCATAATAGCCAAGATATGGGAACAACCTAAATGGTCATCAAAGGATGAATGAATAAAAGAAAATGTGATATACATACAAGGAAATATTATTATTATTATTTTTTTATTGCATTTTAGGTTTTGGGGTACATGTGAAGAACATACAATATTGTTGCATAGGTACACACGTGGCAGTGTAATTTGTTGCCTTCCTCCCCTTCACCTATATCTGGCATTTCTCCCCAT
>CAUYQU010050759.1:0-36790 GCA_963574635.1 Cheracebus regulus | reverse complement strand
TCCTGAAGAGTATTTTCCAGCTTGGATTCATTCTCTTCGTCACATTCAGGTACACCTATCAAACGTAGATTAGGTCTTTTCACATAGTCCCATATTTCTTGGAGACTTTGTTCATTCCTTTTTACCCTTTTTTCTCTAATCTTTCCTTCTTGTTTTATTTCATTGAGTTGATCTTCGACCTCTGATATCCTTTCTTCTGCTTGGTCAATTCGGCTGTTGAAACTTATGCATCCTTCGCGAAGTTCTTGTGTTGTGTTTTTCAGCTCCATCAATTCACTTATATTCCTCTCTAAATTGTCCATTCTTGTTAGCATTTTGTTAAATCTTCTTTCAAGGTTCTTAGTTTCTTTGCATTGGGTTAGAACATGTTCTTTTAGCTCACAGAAGTTTCTTATTATCCACCTTCTGAAGCCTGATTCTGTGAGTTCGTCACACTGATCCTCCATCAGGCCTTGTTCTCTTGCTGAAGAGGAGCTGCGATCCCCTGTAGGAGGAGAGGCATTCCGATTTCGGGTGTTCTCAGCCTTTTTGCACTGGTTTCTTCCCATTTTTGTGGATTTATCCACCTATCGTCTTTGTAATTGCCGACTTTCAGATTGGGTATCTAAGTGGACATCCGGCTTGTTGGTTATGAAGTTTTTTCTGTTTCTTAGTTTTCCTTAGGGGCACGCATTCCCCACAGAGTGGGGCCTTCCCGGGTTCAGCTGTGCTTGCTCTCAGTCCTCAGTGCTTCCAACTGCTGTTATCCTTGTGGGGATGGGACCAGCCGAGCCCGACTAAAAGTTAGGCACCCAGTCCTGTATAATCCGCACTGAGAAGTGCCGCACTGGGGCACCGGCAAAACAGCCGCGCCGGCCAAAAGAGTCCTGCTGGCGACCCGTGTGGCTCCTCTGCCGGGAATCTCCTGGTCTGTGGGCAACAAAAATTCGTCGGAAAGTGCGGCGTCCACTCATTCTCTGCACTTTCACTAGGAGCTACATTTCTGAGCTGTTGCTAATCGGCCATCTTGGATCTCTCCTAATCTTTATTTTAAATTGGTGTTACATTGTTATCAAAAATGTGTCTGCATTATTTGGATAATCTCTCTTTTGCCCTCCCCTCCTTTCTCTTACCATTGATCTTTTAATATGGTCAATTACAAGTTTTTAGTGTTGAGTCACATCTTCATTTCCTTAGAAAAACCCGTGATGTCTTAATCTTACTTTGTTACATTAATCTTACATGGCATTACATTACTTTGTTATATTAATCTTACATCTTAATCTTACATTGTTGGATTTCATTTGCTTATTTTTTGTTCAGGAGTTTTACATGATTTTAGAAGATTTTATAGGATTTTGGAAGAGTGACTTCTAAAGCACTGTGGGAACAGAAGAGAAGTGAGAATGAAAACCCTCTCGACTATGAGACACGTTCAAGTTGCCTGTGTCATAAATTCCCTCTGGGGAGATCTGTTTGTCTCTATCTCAATGCATCAAAGTTTCTCTTTCTTATAGACTTCAACATGTGTGTCATGATAAGCTTCAGGAAAAGGGGAAATGAAGGGAAGCTTTTAATGCCAGCATTTGGTGCAATCTTGTCCCCTAGCCTGAGCCCTGTGGCTGGTGAAGCAATCTGAGGGAGGAACACCTGCTCGACTCTCAGCAGGGACCACACTGATCCAATCCTGGGACTTGCACTCCATGTCACATTGCCTGGGCACCTCCATATGTCCTCTGCCCCAGATGTCCAGCTGACATTGTGTTGAAGGGCATATTACATATTAGAACAATACAAAGCTCATTTCTGTAGGAGAGACTTAAAGTTTCAGAGATGAGGAAAATTTGGCCAGAGCAAACAGTGAAGGTGGAAGTGGTGCTGGTGACCGTGAGAGAACTCCAAGCTCACCAATCTACTGGGGAGAATCCCAGGCCTCTCCTACGCCACCATCTTGGTGAAGATTTTTAACAAGAAACTGGTTTATTCTGCCTTGCTGGAGTAGGATTCACAGACGAACTGACATTTAGGCTAGGAACTTCTGTTCGAAGGAACAGAAGAAAGGTATCCCAGCCAGGGGAAGCAGAATACATGAAAGAGTGGAGCTATGATAATGTGTGGTACGTTTGAAGATGGGGCAAGAGTCTAATGTGTGAGTGACTAGACTCATGACTATGACTAGGCAAGAGTCACAGTATGTGGTGCGCAGTGGAAGTAAATAACTCCAGTGCTAACGCCCTGGCGTCACTTGTACAGTACGTGGTGCACAGTGGAAGTAAATAACTCCAGTGCCTATGCCCTGGCATCACTTGTACAGTCCGTGGTGTGCAGTGGAAGTAAATAACTCCAGTGCCTATGCCCTGGCATCACTTGTACAGTCCGTGGTGTGCAGTGGAAATAAATAACTCCAGTGCTTATGCCCTGGTGTCACTTGTACAGTACGTGGTGCACAGTGGAAGTAGATAACTCCAGTGCTTATGCCCAGGCATCACTTGTACAGTATGTGGTGCTCAGTGGAAGTAAATAACTCCACTGCTTACGCCCTGGCATCACTTGTACAGTACGTGGTGCACAGTGGAAGTAAATAACTCCAATGCTTATGCCCTGGCATCACTTGTACAGTATGTGGTGCGCAGTGGAAGTAGGTAACTCCAGTGCTTATGCCCTGGCATCACTTGTACAGTACATGGTGCACAGTGGAAGTAAATAACTCCAGCACTTACACCCTGACATCACTTGTACAGTACATGGTGCACAGTGGAAGTAAATAACTCCAGTGCTTATACCCTGGCATCACTTGTACAGTCCGTGGTGCGCAGTGGAAGTAAGTAACTCCCAATGCTTACACAGCTGGTATCACTTTTTCTTCTCTTACTGGCTAGGATCTCCAATATATATTCATTAAAGTGATGATAGTGGCCATCTTGTCTTGTATCTGATTTTAAAGGGACTGCTTTGAATGTTTCATTGTTCAGAATTATGTTTGCTGTAGGTTTGGGGTAGACATTCAAGAAAGAAGTTCTGTTGTATTTCTTGTTTTCTTGAATGTTTGTTTTAAATCAGTGTCACATTGTTATCAGCAATGTTTCTGCATTTATTTAGATGATCTCTCTCTCTCCCTCCTCTCTCCTTTCTCTTACCATTGATCTTTTAATGTGGTCAATTACAGAGTTTTTAGTGTTAAGTCACATCTTCTTCATTTACTGAGAAAAACCCATGATGTCTTAATCTTATTTACACATTGTTGGATTTCATTTGCTTATTTTTTGTTCAGGATTTTTACATCTACACAATGAGCAAGACTGGCCTTTGTCTTTCTTACCCTGTCCTAATCTGGTTGTGGTATCAAGACTTCCTGTGTTTATAGAATACATTGAGAAATATTAGCACTGTTTCCTTTCTTTGAAATAGCAAACATGGGAATGATTTATTCCTTGACTTGGCAGACTATGAATATAAATTCTCTGGATCTGTTATCTTGTTGGGGGTTAGATTTTGTTTTTTTTTTTTAACCTGAAGATTCCATTTTTGTAATGGGTACCGGACTATGGATCTTCCACTTACTCTCAAGTCAGCTTTGAAAAGGTTTTTTTCTCTAGGAATTTGTCAATTTTGTCTAAGTTTTCAAATGTATTGGTCAGAGTATTTTTTTACAGTTTAATATTATTATTATTATTATACTTTAAGTTCTGGGGTACATATGCAGAATATGCAGGTTTGTTACATAGGTATACACGTGCCATGGTGGTTTGCAGTATCCATCACCCCTATCATCTACATTAGGTATTTCTCCTAATGATATCCTTCCCCCATCCCCCCCACTACCTGCTATCCCTACCCTAGCCCCCCAACCCTCCGACAGGCCCTGGTGTGTGATGTTCTCCTCCCTGTGTCCTTGTGTTCTCATTGTTCAACACCCACTTATGAGTGAGAACATGTGGTGTTTGGTTTTCTGCTCACCAAACATCCAAAACCAGACTGGTGGATCTGGGTGGTATGCTGTTTTAGTGATGACCATTACACATGATTTTTCTTTTTCTTTTCTTTTCTTTTCTTTTTTTATACTTTAAGTTCTGAAATACATGGGCAGAATGTGCAGGTTTGTTCCATAGGTATACACATGCCATGGTGGCTTGCTGCACCCATCAGCATATCATCTACATTATGTATTTCTCTTAATGCTATCCCTCCCCTAGGACTCCACTCCCTGACAGCCCAGGTATGTGATGTTCCTCTCCTTGCATCCATATGTTGTTATTGTTTAACTCCCTCTTATGAGTGAGAACATGCAGTGTTTTGTTTTCCATTCTTGTGTTAGTTTGCTGAGAATGATAACGTCCAGCTTCATCCATGTCCCTGCAAAGGACATGAACTCATCCTTTTTTATGACTGCATAGTATTCCATGGTGTATTTGTGCCACATTTTCTTTATCCAGTCTATCACTGATGGGCATTTGAGTTGGTTCCAAGTCTTTGCTATTGTGAATAGTGCTGCAGTAAACATACACTTGTATGTGTCTTTATAATAGAATGATTTATAATCTTTTGAGTATATGCCCAGTAATGGGATTGCTGGGTTAAAAGGTATATCTAGTTCTAGATCCTTGAGGAATCACCACACTGTCTTTCACAATGGTTGAACTAATTTACACTCCCACCAACAGTTAAAAGTGTTCCTATTTCTGGTGTGGAGTAGTTTTTAAAAGTATCTTATCTTTTAATGCTGTCTTGAATCTAAAGCTATATTTCCATTTTTGTTCCTAAATTGCTTATTTATGCATTTTTCCTTTTTAGAAATTTTATTTTTTTTAGAAATTTATTTGTTTTTATTAATTGAAAAAGTATAATTATTATTTATGGGGTACAATGTAATATTATAATATCTGAGTAGAATCTGAAATGATTAAATCAATCTAATTAACATATTCATCACCTTTGAAGTTTGTCTATTTTATTATTCTTTTAAAAAAATTAGTCTCTGGTTTTGTTGATTTTTTTAATTATTTCTCTTGCTATGTTAATTGTGCTTCCTATATCTTAGGGTTTGTGTCCTTTATCAGTTCTGGGAAATTCAGCCATATCTTTTTTTTTTTTGCCTCATTTGTATTCCTTGTCCCTCTATCTCTTTTTTTTATTATTATTTTTTGAGGCAGAGTCTCACTCTGTCGCCAAGGCTGGAGTGCAGTCGTATGATCTTGGCTCACTCCAATCTCCACCTCCTGGGCTCAATGATCCTCCCACCTCAGCCTCCTGAGTAGCTGGGACTACAGGCGTGCACCACCACACTTGGCTAACTTTTAAACTTTTTGCAGAAGTGAGGTCTCGCCATGTTGCCCAAGCTGGTCTTGAACTCCTGGGCTCAGGGGATCCTCTTGCCTCAGCCTCCCAAAATGCTGGGGTTATAGGAGTGAGCCACCATGCCCAGTCATGGATTCCCTGCCTTCTCACCTTCGATTCTGGTTAGGCGTCTGCCAAGTCTCCCTACATCACTTCCAGCCTTTCTTATTTTCTGTCTTTACTCTGTTTATTGCATTCTGGCTAGATTTTCTTTAAAACTTATCTTTAAATTAATGACTTCTGATTTTAGCTTGGTCCAGTCTTCTGAATAATCCATTAGGAGTTTGAGAAAAAATAACTGAATTAACTAAGAAGTGGAAATTTCAAAGCAGCTCCACTGCCACAGCCTGCTCTGGAATAGTAAGACAATATCTTGCTCCGCTAAGCAACTTGCTGGGAAGACCCACTCCGTGCTCCTGAACACCTAAAAGCCACTGCAACTTGACTGTTGCACCCAGTGTTATTTGTTACCTCCTTTGGAACCCTCCCCAAAAATCACCTGAGTTCTAACTTTAAACACAGGCCGAGTGCTATAAGAATTCCCCTTTGACTTCATTTCTCAAGCTGTTTTTGAGACCTTATTTTTGCTTGCGGGAAAGAGTATGAGTGAACTCAGTTAGCTTTGTTGACACAAGCTTTCTTGGTAACTTTTGTGAGGATGCTAACATTTCTTATTTACAACAAATGTATTTTTTCATTTCTAAAATATCTGTTATTTAAAATAGTCTTTTGTTGATTTTTTGATTTTTATAATTCTATATTTCATGACTTCAAATATTTTTCTACAGAGTTTATCTGTCTGATGATTTTAATATCTGAAGATCTTGTATGGGAGAGTTCTTATGTTGTTTTTGTTTCTTTAAACTCATACTCATGGTAACTTTTTCTTTGTGAATTTGATCTTTGATTGTTGAGCTCAGATTTTTTTTTGCACTTCCTATGTGGGAATCCTGAGAGCCTCAACTGGGGATGTTACTCCAGAGATTTGTACACCTGATGCCTTTGTTTAAAGCTCATGGTTTCCTGTTGTGATTTCAGCTCAAAGACTTTTTTTAAAACGACATTTTGTTTTTAGAGATTTTCCTTCAGCCATGTTTTAAAAATAGCATAAAGTCAATTTGAGCAGGATCTACTTGTGTAGAGGGAGAGGTCTTCTCAGTCCTGTGGATGCAGCCCTCCTTGTCTCTTACTCTCTGGCAATACTGTTTCCCTGGGCAACTCATCCTGATTGAGCCCACAGAGTAAGTTCACCTCCAGTGTCATGTCTTTCTGGACCAGTAGTGAACTATAATTCTACACTCGTTATACATAAATGTAGATGAAGAAAGAAAGACTGTTCTAGCAAGCATTCTTGGCACTTCTTTGTAAATGTCACAGAGTAAGACTTGAAAAGTTTTCAGGGTTGTGAGTTTTCTCCCACACAGCCCAGAAATAGGATGTGGTTCATCTTGTGCCTACTTCCTTCTAGGGTAGATTTTAGACTGTCCTGGGGTCAAACCCTTTTAACTCAATAGTATTCTGTGTTGGAACTAACTATAGAATGTTAACACTGAGAATTAGATTTCTAACCCAACAATCTAGGAGGAGAAGTCCTATTCATTTTAAGTATGAAAGCAGCGAGTGAGATGCGGCCAGCTGCACTCACCACGCAGGTTGTGCTCACCTCTGCGGTCTTCTGTAAATGCCAATGCTGGCCTGGGCCATGCCTGCGTGCGTTTCTGTGTCAATTTTTCTTTTTTCCCCTGTCCTCCCTTTCCCTCCTGTTTTACATCTTCTTTGTCCCTTATCACCTGTTGTCTCTCCGTCTCTTTTCACTTTGTTCAAGATGTAATTAAGTTACCTAATATGACATATTAAAAATAAGTGAGAACAGAGTTCCAGTTTACCAGGTTTGAACACACTGTTTATCTTTTCTCCCCTCTGAAGTCCCGTTAAAAAGATAATGAAGGAATAACACATCATAAACCCACAATAATTAAAAGAAAAAGAGGGAAGATTTCTGCAGCTAGAAGTCAGTACTTCGAAAATTGGAAGAAAAATGAAGAAAAATAAATGGCTTGCATCTCAGAAATGACTGCCACCTAAGCTCTAGATGGAAGGTTGAGGGGGTGGGATATGGGGTGGAAAGAGAAATTTTCTTGTCAGAGAATTCTGGAAAAACTCAGGAATTAGAGCATTGTGTCAGGATGCAGGTGGGTTGAAAACAGAACTGTTGAAGGCAAGCTTTTAAGGAGAAATAAGGCTTCAGATTGCTTCTTCCACCTCATATAAGGAGACAATCACGTATTATTCTGAGACAAGGTGAGAAGTTTACTTCGGGCATTTTGAACTGAAAAAACTCTGGATTTGGGGACATCAAGTGTAGTTGAGGGGTGCAGATGTGGAATTAATACTGAAAAACAGGGATAAAGTGGAAATCAACATCCCAAATTGTGGAATCCCCAGTTCGCCTCAACTCCCAAGACTGATAGTTGGGCTTACAACCTCAGATATGAGATCAGAAGTCCTCTTTCAGAAAACTGGCCCAAGATGAAATATTTTAAATACTGCCATTTATGGCTTCATTAAAAATCACTCTATAGTAAAGCCATGTCTATAAGCCTTGCCTTTTTTATTTTTTTATTTTTTATTTTTATTTTTTTTAGCTGGATTCTTGCTATGTTGTCCAGGCTGGAGTGCCGTGGTTATTCACAGGTGCCATCATAGTTCACTGCAGTCTCAAACTGCTGGACTCAAGGAATTTTCCTGCCTAAGCTTCCTGAGTAGCGGGACCACAGGCGTGTGCCACTGCGCCTGGCTATAAGCCCTGCTGCTACAGTGGTTCCAATGCTCTTCTTAGTGTCTTATTTGTAAATATGAACAGACAGCCAAGACGAACCACACATCTATATAAAGCCATTAACTGAGTAACAGAGATTCAAACAGAAAGAAAAAACAATACGGGACACAGACAACATAGATACAAAGTAATATTAAGAAAATAAATGTAACGAATGATTTCAGAGAGATAAGAGAAGATACTGCCTATGGGGAACAAACATAGGATGCTATGGAAAAGAATCAAACATAACAAGAAAAGGAATTTACACATCCCAATATATGACAGCCAAAACCAAAAAATTAGCTGGTGAAGTTGACACATACCCAGAAAGAAATATGGAAGGGCAAGGAGAGGAAAAGTGAGTGGGGGGAAAACAGAAATAAATAGAGGGTCACATCAGAAGATCCAAACTGTAGACATTTCAGAAAGAGGAAAGATGGAATGGAAGAGAGAAACAAATCAAATTTAAAAAATTTTTAAAAATTAAGAAAGCATTTCCAGAACTGAATGTGACCAGCCAGATAAAAAGTGTATTCTGAGCATCTAGCATAATGCCAAAAAAAAAAAAAAAAAAAGGCCACACCTAGGCACCTTTTCACAAAGCTTCAGAACTACCCGAAAAAAGAGTCTTTGAGAGAGAGAGAGAGAAAGAAACAAAAAACAGCTGAGCAGAAGATTGCCTGTGAAAGTTAGAGGGAGAAACAAATCCGGTTAGTCTTTAACAAGATGGGAAAGAACCGAGGAGGCGAAACAGGAGACGGTGAGCCTGTGCTCCCCATGCCCTGGGCGCCCACGGCGCAGGCCGCCCTACTGTGCTCCCCTATTCCCCACCTCTCCTGTAGCCTCAGAACTGACCCCTCCGAGCTTCCTCCCCTCCCAGTGAGTCCACCCCACACGGGCAAGTGTCAGTGTGTCATGGCAACCATCGAGGCCATCATCATGGCCACCACCATGACTGGACTCTTTGGGGGACACCAGTCTGGCTGTCCTAAGTACACAGCTTCATGAAGCATCTCAACTGGATGCCTTGGATGCATTTGGTGTACTTGTTTTGTTTTATTACTTTATAGTCAATTATATAGCAAGTCAGAGGCAGAGCTGGCTTCAGGAAGAAGGACCTGCAACAGGAGGCTGACACACATAGAGGCCTGTGTCTGACCATGGTAGGGAGTCGGGGGGTGGAAATGTCTCTGTGTCTCACACTTAATCTTCTGTGGCTTTTCTGTCTGCTGGTCTGTAGAGTCCTTGAGTGCAGGGACTCCATGTTCTGTGAGATGCAAACCCAGCTACTTAGTTGGAGGCTGAGCCTCCCGAGGGAATTCACAAAATGCCCTTGGATGATTTAGAGTCGTGATTAGGGATGAACAGTCTCTCAGCATTACAGTCTAAAGGGTGGTGGGCCCTCTGCTGCCCCATGCCCTGAAGCCCCATTCCATTCTGTCACTCTATTTTGGTTCTCACATTCCATAAGTGTAATTGATTTGCTCAAGAAAGTATTCAGAGTATTCATCATAATTTCCTTTTCACAGAGGTGGGTGAAGTAATTTGTTTTCTGGAAAAAAGACATGCTGTTATGAACCGTGATAAATTGTATCAAAAACATGGAATACTCAGCATGGGTACTTTCTGAAGGTTCTCTTTTGGGATTAAAAAAAGAAAGGGTTAAGTTATAACATTCTATTTTTCTCTAAAATTGAAAGAGTCTTAAGATTTACTTGGCAACTGCATGTACAGACTGGCCCATTCTTTGGAGTAGATGAGAACATTCATTTCTATTCATCCTCTCAAGAAAAATACATTTTGTGACCAAGCTGTCACATTACTTAAAATCGTGTATGTGCACACACCTTCATAGCAGTCTTCTCTGTAGTCATGGTGCTTTTTTAAATTACTGATCTGACATGATGAGGGGATTAGCCCAGCTGTTTTGAAAACCTGTAATATTGTGTCAGCTCTCAGGTTTATGTTTATCATTTTTTATTGAAAGGAATAAAATTGAAGAGCTATAATGAAATGGGAGAGGAACAGGATCGATGCTCTTTTAAAAAAATCCAAAATATAGATGCCTTAGAGAAGCAAAAATTCAGCTTTTATGATTAATTGCTTTATGAGCGCTAATGATGGGTTAATAATTCATTAGATTAGTTTAGAATGGAAACAATTTTTTGCATTTCCTTTAAGGCCATGTGACTTCACATGATTTATATAAAATTATTTAAAAATCTGCATTTTTCCTAAATTCTAGAGTTAATGCTCCTGGAACTAAATTATTGTTATTATTATTTTTAAAATTATTACTGTAAGCTGGGCAGAGGCATGAACCTATAGTCCCAGCTACAGAGGAGGCTGAGGCAGAGGATCACTTGAGCCCAGGAGTTGAGAGTCCAGTCTGGGCAATATAACAAGACCCTATCTCAAAAAATTATTACTGTATGTATATAATACATACAACTTTGTATGTATCTGTTTCATTGTATGTGTAACATACACATATTCTGAGACCAACTTTTGACTTTCTTTTAGCCATTTCATCTTCTCTTGCAGATATATATATCTCACTTTGTTGGGTCAATCTTGAGAAATGTTCAAAGCCTAAGTTTTTGTTCTCTTGTTTAAATTATGCTCACTTAGCAACGGTGTGCTCTGCTGAATATTTTATAGACCTTCTGTTCCTGCAGAGGTATGAATGGAAAAGACTGAGCATGAGTAATGAGTGAAGCTGGATGTGATCGATGTGTTTAAAGCATATGCTCTGATGTAACAAGAAATTTTGAGATTTTTTTTAGGAGCCAATTTGAAAAAATTTTAGTCATAGTTTGGTAGGGTAAAACTAAGAAGGTTCATTTTTAGAAGACTGCTTTCAACTTCACTTGTTAAAAGCCTACTGGTAGAATGAAGTCTGTCAACTTGGCAACCAATTAATTTGGTTTTCAAAAGTTTTGCATGGTGTGACATTTCAAATTTATCCTACTTGGCTATTATTTGGTTTCTTAAATATGAGATTGAAGTTTTTCTCATTAATTTTGGAAAGTTATTTGCCATTAAATCTTCAGATGTTGCTGTGACCTCATTTTTTTTTTAATCTTTCCCTTTTAGGACTCCAATCTCATTATATGTTAACTCTTTTCACCGTGTCCTAATTAACTTGTGCCATTTTTTGTATTTTTCCATTCTTTTTATCAGGATATTTTCTGCTGAACTATCTTCCAGTCCACAAATCCTCTCCTCTCTTGGGTCTAATTTGCCATTAAAGCCATAAGTATTTAATTTCAGTTATTATATTTCAGTTATAAAATTTCTATTTCTAAAAAATAGATTTCACTTCTCTAGTTAAATTTTTCATCTTGTCATCTATTTTCTTAACATACCAATCAGCATTATCCTAAATTTCATATCTGAAAACTTCAATATTTGGGTTGCCTGTGAGTAACTTTCTATAATTTCTTTTTTCTCTTAATTTGTAGTCATTTGATCTTCCTTTCTAGGATCATGATTTTTGATCAAATGCCATGATTATTTATAAAAAATCACAGAAGTTCTGGGTAATGTTATCTGCCTTCAGAAAGATGTTATTTTTGCATTTGACCACAAGTTAGAGTAGGGACAGGTCACCTAAAGCCATGTGACTTCACATAATTTATATAAAATTATTTAAAATTAGTTCCAGTCTGGATTGAACTGATTAGAAGCTGACTTCAGTCTTCACGAGGCTTAGTGTATTTGCAGTTCGCCCATATTCCAGAGTTTAGCAGGTTAGGTGTCCCAGTGGAACACCTGGATGGGGCTTAACTTTTACCTCCATAAAATCACTGAAGGATGTGCATAACTTTTCAGCCTCTTGGGCACTGATTACAAATCTATAAAAGATTTAGGAAAATACTTGACAAATTTCAGGCTTACTTCTCTGTCCATCCCTTCTCTCTGGGACCCTGATGGCTCAACCACGATTGCTACGTGCCTTGGCAACCCTGGATTCTAATTTTTAGCTTTACAGTTTTGTGAGACAGCTGTAAGTCCGCTCACCTTCTCATTCCCTCTCCCCTTGGTTTTTCAGACATTTGGCCAACACTGTTTATAAATTAGCAAATTATTCAAGGGAAAAGTGCAGACTGTCAGCCTCATCAGTGTGGGTTTCTTTTTCTCTCTCTCTTTAGGATTTTAGTGCCCTAGGTCCTGGCTGCCTTAGTAGCTCCCCAGTTCCTTTAACTAGATGCTTTTTCTTGTAGTTTTCATAGTATCATGTCTTATTCAGCTTTCTAGCCATAATTTGTGGGATTGGTCTGTTACAAGTTAGTTCATTGTAATCATTCATTCATTCAATCATTCATTCATTTATTACTATGTGTGCTTACTCCCATTATGGATATAATGATGATAAAACAGACTCTTTGGTTACTAAGAACTACCATCTACTTTAGACCAGTAAACAAATAAAAACAATACAATGGGAAAATCATAAGAGAATTAAGTATAGTGTGCAGTGGAAGCACAGAGTGCTTAGCTAAGACTTGGGTCAGAGGGTGTTTCATGGAAGATCTAACACTGGAATTGAGTCTTGAATAGTTATTAAGATAGCACTAGTTGAAGGGGTCACCTGTGAGTTTCTGCTACACCTGATGGCTGCATTGAATTTGACAGTTGCCCAAGTGCTCTGCTTACCTGGTCTGTCTTTCTTCTAGATTGAAATGCTTATTCTCTAAATCTGTTATTTTACCAAGATTTCTTTACAAAGGAGTCTCTGATTTGTGGTCTCTGGCCATTGCTCATTTACAGATAAACCTGATATCTTTCTATGAGGCTTCTCCAACTCCAGGTTTTGTCCTTCCAATTGCATGTTGTTTTCAAATTAATTTCCCAAACCAAGGCTTTCATTACATTATTCTTCTGCCTACAAATCTATCTTGGCTCTTTATTGCCTCTCATATAGAGTCTACTATTTTGTCAGATGCTGGGGAATTGCCGTAATCTGGCCCATCTTATTTATCTAACCTTATTTTCTATTTTCTTTCTTTCTTTTTTTTTTTTTTTGAGAGACAGAGTCTCACTCTTGTCACCCAGTTTGCAGTGCAGTGGCCTGATCTCAGCTCACTGCAACCTCTGCCTCCCAGGTTCAAGCAATTCTCCTGCCTCCCAGGTATCTGGGATTACAGTCATGTGCCACCATACCCGGCCAATTTTTGTATTTTCAGTAGAGACAGGGTTTTGCCATGTTGGCCAGTCTGGTCTCGAACTCCTGACCTCAGGTGATCTGCCTGCCTCCGCTTCCCAAAGTGTTGGGATTATAGGCGTGAGCCACTGCACCTGGCCATTTTCTATTATTCTGTTTATTCTATTAAACCTAGACTTTGTATGCTAAACTGGGAAGATCAAAATGTAGAGATTCACACAGAATTTGGATGAGCTACACTAAGCATTCAAGAGGCAAAGTACTTTTTAATCTCAAATCCTGCTTTGCCTCTGTACTGTATATTTTCCTTCAGGTTAAAGCCTTAATGATTTATAAGAGCTTCTTCAACAGTTTGCTGTTTCTTGTCTAAAAGTAGAGGCTTCTGGTGGTTTTCCACATTTTCTGTCTGTAGCTTCCTGTTATGATTAGGGTAGAGTGAGAGAGTTATAGATGGAATTCTTTGTCTTTCTTCTATTTGCTACTTTAATTTATTTGATAAGTATATGCTGGGTTTTGGTAAAAATCTTAGAAATAATTATGGCACCTGAATCTATTCCCTTACCAAAGGGAATCCCAGAGATTCCAACCATTCTAGAGGTGTTCGTCCGGGATTGTCTAACTGCAAACTGCATTATTCGTTGCAAGGCCTAAATGGAAATGATATATGTCCTCCTGATAAATGTTGTAACTACTGGGGGTCATAACAGTTTATAATATGTTACTGTGGTGGAGCAGACTGGGCGGAGATTGGAACGTGTTTGGAGTTCCATGTATGTTGAAAGTCGTCTTCCCCACTTTCATTATGCAGAGAAGCAAGCGAAATCTTTTTCTAGTGTTCTATGAGTCAGATTAAATCATATTATTTACATTACTGTATGCCCCAGGGATACTCAGTAGATGTCTAGGGGCTGAGAGTCCTGGTTGCATGAACACACCAGGCCAGTTTCTTCATTATCTTCTGCAATGCCACGTTCAGGTCCATCTCCGAGTCTTTGTCTTGGCCATCCTCATTTTGTAACTCATGAAGGCCAGCATTGATCCAGCTTTTCTTTTTTCTTTTTTTAAAATTATACTTTAAGTTCTGGGATACATGTGCAGAACGTTCAGATTTGTTACATAGGTATACATAGGTTCAGATTTGTTACATAGCCATGGTGGTTTCCTGCACCCATCAACCTGCCATCTACATTAGGTATTTCTCCTAATGCTATCCCTCCCCTAGCTGTCCAGCCCCCTGTTACCCCTCTCCTAGCCCCCCTCCCCTCTAATAGGCCCTGGCGTGTGATATTCCCCTCCCTGTGTCCATGTGTTCTCATTGTTCAACTCCCACTTATGAGTGAGAACATGTGGTGTCTGGTTTTTCTGTTCCTGTGTTAGTTTGCTGAGGATGATGGTTTCCAGCTTCATCCATGTCCCTGCAAAGGACATGAACTCATCCTTTTTTATGGCTGCATAATATTTCATGGTGTAGTGTATATGTGCCACATTTTCTTTATCCAGTCTATCACTGATGGGCATTTGGGTTGGTTCCAAGTCTTTGCTGTTGTGAACAGTGCCACAATAAACATATGTCTGCATGTGTCTTTGTAATAGAATGATTTATAATCCTTTGGGTATATACCCAGTAATGGGATTGCTGGATCAAATGGCATTTCTGTTTCTAGATTTTTGAAGAATCGCCACACTGCTTTCCACAATGGTTGAACTAATTTATACTCCCACCAAGTGTGAAAGTGTTCCTATTTCTCCACATCCCCTCAAGCATCTGTTGTTTCCTGACTTTTTAATTGATCCAGCTTTTCTATGAAATCTTCCCAATGATCCCAGGCTCTTTGCTAAAGTCACTTTTCATCTATAGCTAGGACCTCATGGTTCAGTGTTTAGATGTCTCCAAAGATAGATATTCTGATAGTCATTAGTGCTTTTCAACAAGGATTCCTGGTTCTCATTCATTCTCAGGTACATGGTGGGATTTCACTCCACTTCCCACTTGGAGTGAGGTGTGGCGTTGTGATTTGCTCTGACCATGCAATGTGAGTGGAATTGACATGTGTAATTTCTGGGTGGAAGTAGGAAGAGACCATATGAGTAGCCACACTTCTCTTTTTCTCTGGCACTGCAACCAATCGGAGATGCTCTGTTGGCCTAGGTCACTGAGTGACAATGGTGAGTGAAGCTCCTTGATGATCTGTGTTAGACATGGAGCACAAACAAGGAAAGAACCTTTGTGTAAGCCACTGAGTTTTTTGGGGTCTTTTGTTACTGCAGCATAACAAAGCTGCTCATCCTGACAGTGCAGGAATTTCAATATCTACGCTTTGAAATCAATTGCTGGGAGGCCAAAGAACTAACTTAGTTACTTCTTTTGCAGATTGAATTCTTTTTCATTTTTAGGCACTGACATTTTCTTTGGAGGTAGTGGAGTTACTGATGGATGATTAAACTATATGTCATAATATAAGGGAGGATAAGTTTCTGTATAAATTTTTCCTTAATCTAAAGAAAGCCTCTGAGAGAATCATTATTCCAAGAGACTCCTTGCATTTTTAATAACTAATGTCAGGGATCTTAGTGAAAGGAAAGATCTGTGCAGGAAAAGTTTTGTCTAGATCACTACTTTATAAATTTCCCAAAAGCTTACCATCAGCTTAGATCACATAGGAAGGAGCCACAAATATTTGTATAGGTGGTTAGAAAACATAGGCTGTTGTCTAAGGAGCTGTGATGTTTCTCTGACTTGGACACATTCTTGGCTCCTATTGTCCTGGCACTTCTCCGGGACTTAGCTCCCAGTTGATCAGCTTTCCCTGGGTGCCAGATGCATCAGCTCAAGCCCAGGGCCACCAGGGAGCTGCCCTCAGTGCTTCTCATGGAGGGTTGCAGCTGCGTTTGCATTCGGAGAGAACAGGACTTACTGGTGAATGGATGGTTGAATTGCTCAATTTCCCTTTTGGAAAGGCTGGGTAAGCTCTCTTCTTTGGGTAAAGTTATAGACCTCCTGGTTCTCAATTAATGCCCTTGGCTGACATGATTCCTTGTTGGGTCCTATCCCAGGAGCTACTGGGCTGTTATACTGTAGATCATTGTTATAAAAGCACTGCAGCCGACAACGTATCACAAGGAAATGTAACTGCGATGGGCACTCCAAATGCTGGGAAACTCTCTACTCAACCATCACTTCCCACAGTTTGGTCCTCTCCAACACCATTTGGTTCGGCTGATGCCCATTGTCACAGCTATAGCTAAGATTTCAGTCTCCTCAAGCCGGGACCATTCATACAACCTTCCTGGTTAGGCTTCCTGTCACCCCTGGCTCTTTCCTCTTCCTTCTCTAGGGCCTCATGTAGACTGTTCTTGATAGAACTCCTTGGTTGCAAGTAATGGCTAACTTAGGAAAGTGGGATATCTAAAACCTAAGGACAGGAAAGCGGCTGGATTTTGGGACTAATTGGAACCCAGAAACAGAAGCCACCAAAAAAAAAATTTCTCTTCCTCCTTCCTGTTCCCAATGCAACATTCTCCTGTGCTCAGCAAGCCAGGGCCTCCACATCTGCACCATGGGAACCATGAACTCCACATCCAGCCACTGCAGCACCAGGAGAGGGGCGGGTCATGGGAAACAGTTATCCATGGAAACCCTGGAGATGCAGGTGGGGTGGCTGGAAACGCTTCCTAGGAGAATGGAGGTGCTTGACAAATGATAGGTGCCTGTTGCTTAAAATAGTAAGGAGAATCCTCCTTCAGTGGCAATGCTGGTCACACCTGCTGTGCTTTAGTCACTAGCCCTCACCCAACATGCCCGTTTCAGACTCTCAGCCTTTGTAGATATAACTCACCATCTTGAAATACTCCTACTCCTTAAGTAGCGATGTTCATCCTCTCCTACAAAATTTACTTTCTGCATGAATATTTTCAGCCAACCTTGCTGTATCCAGAAATTCCTCCCGATCTTGCTTACTAGACTTGGGTGAGTACATGAATATGTGTATACAAATACAGATGACAGTTGTGGCCTTGCTCTTCCTGTAGATATTGGTAGAAGTGATTGAAACCCTCAACCCTGATGGTTTTGGAATCTCCCAGCCCTCCTGAGCTTCCTATGAATTGCCATGGGGGCTCAGGTTCCTCTCACACAATCTCTATTCTGCACAGAATTGATCCTGGCACCAAAACCACCTCCTTCAGGTTCTCATGAACTAAAGCAAACCAACAAATAGTCATGTGCATAAAGTACATAATATGATTTGGATTTGTGTCCTCACACAAATCTCATGTTCAATTGTAATCCCCAGTGTTGGAGGTGGGGCCTGATGGAAAAAGATTGGATCATGGGGGCAGAGTTCTCATGAATGGCTTAGCACCATCCTCCCTGCTACTGTATGGTGAGTTCTCATGAGATCTAGTTGTTTAAAAGTGTGTGGCACCTTCCCTCGCTCTCTCTTCCTCCTGCTCCAGCAATGTAAGATGTGCCTGCTTCCCTTTTGTCTTCCACAATGATTATAAGTTTCCTGAGGCCTCTCCTGCCATCCTTTCTGTACAGCCTGTGGAGCTGTGAGCCAGGTAAGCCTCTTTTCTTTATAAATTACCCAGTCTCGTGTAGTTCTTTACAGCATTGTAAGAATGGACTAATACAGTATATATGGGTGTCCAGCTTTACAAACACTGTCAGTGTGGTTGGAGGCAGGGGTCCTGCCTCAGAAATGCACACGGTTCCAAAGGAAAGGCACTTATTTATCAGGGCCCAGACCTTCTGTTGTGGAAGTGCTTCCATTCCTCTGCCCTCCAATCCTCTTCCCTCATCTCTTTCTATCTCTGAAGCAAAACTTAGAGATAGCTCCCTCTTTCAGGTCCACTTGCTGAAGGGTCGGTTTAGAACCAGCATTTGGGGAGAGTTGTGTCCAAGCTGCCTCAGTGGTGGTTGGCTGCTCAAGCATAAGACCAGATGAGCTACCATATTCCCAGCTACTAACTCCTGGTCCAGTATGCTGTGACAGACTTCTGTATGACACACAGAGCATGGGGCACTTGTACTTATAGGGAGAGGCTGGGTAAAGCCACACTCTGGGAACAGGGCTGCTTGCAGCAGAGTCATTGGCCCCACCCACTGCAGGTTAAGGCCAAAGGTAACTCAGGGTGGGGGTGGATGGAAGGAAACAGCATGTGGACCTAAATATTAATTTTTGTTTCTTTCTTACAGCTTACCAGGAAGAATATTCCTGAGCAAGACACAGGGTTTTCACCATGATGGGTGGAATCTGAGCTACCTTCAAACTTTTAAGGGGGCACTATGGTGACTTCTAGGAGAGGAGTCCCAGTTGAGCCACATGGACCAGGGATGTGGGACAGGAAAGCTTGTCAGTGGGGCTGATGCACAGATGGGGTGCATAAGCTCCTCACTGGGGACATTTTGTGGGGGAGGATCCCCACAAACATCATAGTTCAAATGTTCAGCTCACTCAAGAGTGCGCCAGGGCTAACAACTACCATTGTACTCACAGCTCCCAGGCCCCACTGATCCAGTGGTCTCTTCAGAGATTTATGGCTCAGCTCCCAGGAACAAAGATGATTTTATGTAAATTTTTATGTAATTCCTCTCTCTCTCCTTTTTTCCTTTCTGCCTCTCTCTTTCTTTCCTTAAAAAGAGGGATGTATAATTCTTTACCAAGTAATGTGGAGACCATAGCACGAAGAAGATGGTCTTCCTTTTGGTCTTCTGACTACAGATACAACTTCATTCATTCATTCATTCATTCATTTGATCGATGTTTGAAGTGCTCTTGATAGGGGCAGAGTCATATAACCCTCACGTCTAGATGAGTAGCTCCAACACAGCAATAAGTAAAATTTTTAAAAAACAAAACCTAATTAAATTCCAAGGTGGAAAGTCTATGCCAGTGGTTTTAAAACTTTATTTCCCCATGAAAATCACTAGGGAAACTTTAAAAAAGTAGACATTTCTGAGTTCCAGGCAAGAATTGGAATCTCTAATTTTTAGCTTTAAAACAATGTTACAAGCTTCCCAGGAAATTTTTATGTAGCTTGCCCAGCACTGCACTGTGAATTGGTGTTCAGAAAATGCTGTAGATGAGACACCACCTCTGTGAAGTTGAGGATCTAGTGGTCTGACTAGCAGGGTTGTCATGCTCACCTAGCACGCTAATGAGGATGGTGTCAGAGGAGAGAGCCGGCCTTGGGCACCAGGCAGACACGGAGAGCTATTCACTTACTCTCACAGACTCCGAAAGTCAAGAATCAAAAATTGCACTTCTCTCAATGCCTGGAAGTGATGACTGAGGTCTGTTGTACTTTTATTTGGTGCTAGGGCTACTGAGGGACTTCAGCTTCCATGCTTGCCTGTTAACATTCCTTCTCTTTTCCCTTTTACCCAAATTCACTTGTGTAGGGCAATATTACAGGACCAGGGCTCTAACCCCTGAGCTATGGAGCCCCTGCCTGGGCGATGATATTAAAGACTTGCCTCAAACCTGTGACAGATTCTTGAAAAATATTGGAAAATAACTCAATAATAACAACACAGTCCTACTTCAGACCCTAAGAGTGCTTTATTTCCCCAAAGTATTTTCAAAGCATCTGTCATTGCTTTTGGGGTAGGCTTTTAACACTAGCATCTTCATAGCTGACACTTCATTTCTGGACCCTTTGGCTTTTTTTTTTTATATGTTTAGTCATACATACAGGTCATACCACCATAGTAACCCACTCAAAATAACTCAGTTAGGGTGACTGCACAGAGAGTCTCTCTCAGCTATTTTAGTAATAACACAATAGCACCCATGTTGGTGCAGTCAGGCCCTTAGATATTCCTTCCTAAGTCATGTGGTACACCTCTTAGAAACCATGTTAAAATACTACAATTACCCCCAAACCCTTTATTGCTATAGTTCACTCCTGGATTTTCTTCTCAACTATGGGTAAATAGAAGCATAGATAAATGCATCTGCTGCTTTAAAGTGACAGAGCTATAATCTGATTTTTCTGTGTTTTGAAAAATTGAAAAGTCATAGAAAATTCTTATAACAGTATTTATAACACAGAAGACACACATCCTTCCTCCTTCCCTCCCTCCCCACTTCCCTTCCTTCCTTCCTCCCTCCCTTCCTCCCTCCCTCCTTCCTTCCTTCCCTCCTTCTTTCCTCCCTTTCTTTACTAAATATCCATATTATGCTAGGTATTGTTTTAGATTCCAAGCCAGACAGAAAGGTAAACAAAATATAGTCATTGCTTTTAAATGTCTCACAGCCTTCTCAATCTTTTCAAGAGGAAAACCCAAGAACTATACAACATTGCTTCATCACCATAAAAGAATCTGATGATGGTACAGAATGTTTTGGGGCATGCCTCCCTGATTCCTAGTTTCTTTCTCTGTAGATTCTTTCTGTTCAAGGCACAGGTGTAGAAAGACATGAGATTCCTGGCCTCCCAAAGTGCTGGGAGTACAGGCGTGAACCATTTCACCCAGACAAAAGGATTTTTTTTTAAGTTAATGTTGGGGAAAAAAAAGAAAGGAAGAAGAAACCAGCCGCAGTGGCTCACACCTGTACTCCCAGCACTTTGAGAAGCCAAGGTGGGCTCATCACTTTTGATCAGGAGTTCAAGACCAACCTGGCCAACAATGTGAAACCTCTTCTCCACTAAAAATACAAAACACAGCAGGGTGTGGTGGTGTGTACCTGTAATCCCAGCCACTCAGGAGGTGGAGGCAGGAGAATTGCTTGAACCGGGGAGGCGGAGGTTGCAATGAGCTGAGATCATGCCACTGCACTCTAGCCTGGGTGACAGAGTGAGACTATCTCAAAACAAACAAACAACCAAACAAAACTGGAGACAGTCCACAAAGCCTAAAATATTTACTAGTTTGCTGACTTCTATTCTAGAAACAACTGAGTATAAGGGGAAGTCAATTATAAAAAAAAAATTGGCAGAGACAGTATTCCCCCAAATGGATGAGGGTGAACATGTCACCTTTCTATCTTTTTGAGAAGTGCTGTTTCCCTTCCTGGCAGAAAGCTGGGATGACCCTCCCCAGGTCTTAGAAGACGCAGAGCTCTCAGATGATAAAGTGGTACACACTGTCTCTGTCTCTAGATAAATGCACACAGATTATATATTTAATTTAATTTACAGTAACCTATATATTATATCTATATGTTATTGTGACTTAAATTAGAAAAACGGAATAAGGGAACGAGAATTACAGATCCAATTATAATATGTGATTTAAACACATAAGGAGCCTGGACTCGTCTTCCTCTCCCAGTCAAGTGTAGCTACGGCATCAATTAAGGTTTAGATGATGTTCTCAAGTCTGGGGAATGAATTGCTGAGTGCCAGGAAAATAATGCTCAAGTGTCTGTGCACGCATGGAGCTAGCTGGACGCCGCTTAAACAGATTTCCTTTGTGTAACAAGCATCTGAGCTCTGCAGGAATCTCTTCTCAAAGTCATCCTGAAGTCCCTGAGTCCTCAGATTTCTGCATTATCTTACCGTTTTTAAACCCCTCTGTTAACATAAAGATTAAAGATTTTTGCTCATACTGTCTATGTGTTTGAAAAATGCTCAAAAATACTGAAAGATGGAGAAATGCACTTGAGAATCTTTGTGTTTGCTTTAAAATGAGTGTGGACACTTTCTTCTTCCAGCCTTTCTCTGGGGTTGACTCCAGCTCTAACCTGGCCTTGCAGCGTGGCCAACAGTTTAGTAATGTCAAACTTGACCTAAGTCTGATTTTTACTAAATCGAGAACTCTACTAGAAGATGTAAAAGTTTGAATGATTGTTGTTTGCCACCTTGAAGCAAAATAGCAGTGTTAAATCAGAACATTTTCTCTTCTTAGAGATTTACTAACATGTGACATTTGAATGCTCTTTCAGAGAAATGGGATTATACTGAATATTTTTCTAATTTTTTTTAGTTGTCACAAGGTGAGAAACAATGGACATTGTTTTAAAGGCTTAATATGCATTAATTTAATTCTCACATCTTATGAAGCAGGTGCTCTTGTGAGCCCCATTTGATGGGGAGGAAACTGAGGCACAGAGGGGTAAATGGTAGAGCCCAAATTCAAAGCTTGATGATTTAATTTCAGAGCTTGTACCCTTTCCTGGCTGACACCTGACATTCCTAGAACCCCTAATTATGTACTAGAAGAGTGATTCTCGACCCTAACTGTAAATACTTTGTAATTATATGTAAAGGTGGAGTTGGGTTCCAGGATCAGAAAATTATGAACAAGTTTGTCACCTGCGTGATGGTCTGGTGGGACATTGAAAAGTTGCACAAGATCGTCTTCTCCATTGTGGGACCTCTAGTACTCCAGGTCTCACCCACTAAATGCTGTCGCACCCCATCTTCGTGACTATCAATAACGAGACTAGCCTTACGGTGAAACTCCGTCTCTATTAAAAGTACAAAAATTAGCTGGGCGTGGTGGCGGGCGCCTGTCATCTCATCTACTCAGGAGGCTGAGGCAGGAGAATAGCTTGAACCCGGGAGGCGGAGGTTGCAGTGAGCCAAGATCGAGCTACTGTACTCCAGCCTGGGCGACAAGAGTGAGACTCCATCTAATAATAATAATAATAATAAAATAAAGCCCCTACACATTTCCAAAATACTCTCTAGGGGGCAGTATCCTTCCATTGAGAATTATAGGTTAGCCTTTTGATGGTGACGTTGGAACGACATTTCTCTAGAGTAAATAAACCTGGATAAGAGTTATATCCACATACAAATGTCTGTATTTCGACATGAGCATGAAGAATCGAGTGCACTGTGGCGGGGATATGAATAATGTCTCCCTCTCTTCCCCACTAAGGGAAGCCAGCCCACGCCTGCACTCACAGGAGGCTGTCCCCCACGATCGCACGGTTAAAGGCGACTTGAGAGAGCGCGCTGCTGCTCTGGTCGTGTGTGATGTTAGTGACTCCGTCATAAGAACCGAAGCTGATGCTTGACTGGAGTGTGCTAGCATCCAATGACTTAGAAGTGGATCTGCTGGAAAATATATGAGACTGATTTTTGGAAGCGACGCTGGAAACTGGCTGGCGAAGGTAGAGTGAGCTTTGTTTTCCAATCTGTGCAAGGGGCAACTTCTCCGGAGCCTGTGTGTCGGGGCATTCTCGGGTTTTCATATCGAGCCTGATGTTCCCACTTCCTTTTGATTCTCTTGCTGATGCAGAAAATCGCTGCTTGAGGGATGAAATACTTCCCAATGACTTGGAAATTGTGATGGTAACTTGTAGTTGATGAATCATGAGTTGTTACCACAGGCCCCACAAAGACCCACAGTGCACGCCAATGTCAGGCACCAAAACCACCCCAGTGGTATGGAGGAAGCACGTGGTTCTCTCATTTTGAACACGCTCTGTTTTAAAGATATGAATACTGTCTCTCTCCCTTCCCAAATTATTTTCTCCCAGGGAATCTCCACATTCTGACATCTTCACAGGTGCAGTCAAGTATTTTCTTAAAATGTCATTGGCCACCGAGGAGAGCTAGGCCCTAACTCTTGTGGCCCCGACCCACCCTGCTGGGAGGTTGGTGTGTGGCTCCTGTTTTGGGACAGAGGTGGCAGGCAGTTACATGACTCCCCCTCCTGCCCCAGTTCTCTTGGCAAGGCTGTTGGCAGAGTGGCGCTTGACCCGCTCTGGACTCAGAAGTTCTCATCTGCTGCATTAGGCTGCTTCATCTGGCTCCAATGGGAGGATTCTTGGAAAGTTCTAAACTGAGTTACAGCCACATTTTAGGCTCCCATTAATTGATTGTTCAGAGCTAAAATTAGAGAAAATAATTATGATGTATTTTACCATGTCAGAACCACCAATATTTAAAAATATTTCATGAATATAATTGCTGGTGTGAAATATACTTGTTTAACCATCCCACCACTAATGGAAAATCTTGGACTGAAATTCTTGATTTCAGGAAACAAACGATAAATTTCAACAGACAGTAGTTTGCCTCACTGAATAGGCACAGGCCTCAGGACCCAATAGGCTGGTTTGAGGATCTTGGTCCCTCAATTTACCAGCTGAGGACCCCAGTAAGTTACTACCTCTCTGGGTCTCAGGTTTCATATCTGCAAAGAGTGGTTAAAAATATCTGCTTTGCAAAATAGTGTTTTGCACAAGGCTGACAGAGAGAGAGAAAGAGAGAGAGAAATGGTTAAAGACCAAACTTTTAATTTTGTCAACAGCCTGGAATAGTTATTGGAAAATTAATTTATTATGCCATTTGTGGTTAACCAAACTAAATGTTTATTTAGCTAGGTGTTGTGTTTTGATAATGGCACCCCCCAAAAGAGAACATTTTAGATGTTCTAAATTAGATTTTCATATCAAAAATTTTGATACGGTATTAAAATGTGGCACCTAATTTTGAAAATTGTGTGGATATTCATATAGCCACAAAAGTTTGTATACAGTTTGTACACAATTCAGTGGTCCACAGACCACTGAATTCCATGCAAGGATCCCTTGAGGATTTATGGACCTTGTATTTGAAATCCCAGAATACCGCTCACTGAGAGATAGCTTTTACATGTGGGGTTCTAGATTTTGATAATCATTGCCAGGATTTGATTTTATTTTTAGCTAACATACACAACAAATTGCTTGTTAAAAGAGAGCAAAGATCATGGAAAAAACAAATCTCCTCCAAAATTATGCATTGTCTGCTTGTTCTCTGCAAATGCTTGGTGAAGGGGGAGGGAAGTATTTCAGGAGGTGTTTACTATATTGGGTATTCTTAACAAGCTGTGGTTTCGAACAGCCCCTGGGGCAGCTCACATTGTCTCATCGCTTGGAATGATCTCTGCCAGTGTGGGGCCTTTTACAGAGAGGAAGGGATGGGTTAGAGATGGATCTGAGCTATTAAATCGTGTGGTTTCTGGGGACTTGGCCTCCTGGTGGCTTTGATGTTTTTGGACGGTTGGTATTGGGAGGGCAGGAAAGAAAAGGTATATGAATCTGCCTGCTGCTCAGAAGAGACTATTTCATTTCTTTTGCATTGCATATGTGTCTAAAACTTACTTCATGAATTATGTTTATTTGTCATTCCTACCTTTTGCCAATTGCTTTACCAGATCTGTACCTATCTGGGATTAACATTACTGGGGGAGAGTTTTGTTTGGGCTGAACTGAAGGACTTCAAGGCTAGTTGTGGATGTTAAGGCACTTAGGGGAAAGAAAATCTGTACATCTTCTTGGCCAAAGTCACTTTGTCTCTCAGGCTTTAGTTCTTCCGTTGTAAAACTAAAGCCACTGATCATCCACTTAGTAATTTTGCTCAATGCAACACATTTATTGAGATCTGCTATTTGCCACGAATGTTCTAGTACTTGGAACAGATTAATAAACACAAATCACTGTTCCTGTAAAGGGGAGTGGGTGGGAGGATTGGGACTGTAGTTGTTCACAGGGTGGTCTAGAGAAGGAGGCATGGGACAAGGACTTGACCAGCGAGATGGGACAAGCTTTCGAGGCAGAGCGAACAGCCAGAACAATGGCCCTGCATCCAGGGCGAGCCTCACCCTTGGAGGAGCAGCAAGGCGCCGGTGTGGCTGGAGCTGCAGGGCAGGTGGGAAGGGGGAGAGTGTGAGGTGGAAGGCCCAGTGGGAGGTGGAGACAGCTCTGCAGATGCCCTGCTTGGCAAATGCTGCTTGGGCTGGGTTTCAAGCCCCATTCATGCCTGAGGCCATGAGCACCCTACAGAATGTGTGGAATTTGGGGGGGTGGGGTGGGGTGGCCCTGAGTAGTCCCACATCAATTTATCTAAAAAGGAGAGATGGAAGTCTCTTTTCCCTAGGCCACGGTGGCTTTGGCTTCACTGGGATTGCCGACAGCCTCTGTGCACACAAGTCCAATTTCTGAAGCCTCACTACCTCCCGCTCCTTCTATGCAGGCCCATGCTTACATAGAAGGCTCCCAGAGTCGTCTCACATGATCATAAGTGACCACAGTGGTCTTTCTGGCTCCCCAGGGCACCCTTTTTCTTTGCCACTTCCAAAGCTTGCCAGCATCACTGAGAGCATGTCATTAACCAGAGGTGCCTCTAGGTCTTTGTGCAGAGCTCTTGCCTCCCGGGTCAACTCTCTGTCCTATCATCACCTGTCTGTCCTCAGGCACGGTGGGCAGCACAGGCTCTCATGAGGGTTCCTGACCCTTGTGGCAGACTCTGAGCTGGGACCCCTGTTGCAGAAGCATCCAGAGTGAAGGGAGCAGAACACGACTATTGGAGTCAGAAAAAACAAGACCTACACTGAATCCGTTTTGCGATTAGCTTTTAGTTTGACAGTGAATTGGCTGTGCAACATTGGGCTTGTTGCCTAACGTTTTGTGTTTAAAATGGGAATCATAATAGCACCCCATCCCTACTCATGGCAGTTTTGTTAGGAGTAAATGACACAATTTATATTAAGCACTTAGCACAGTGGCTGGCACATACTAATCAATCTATAAATACATATTTTACACCTTCCAAATTTTCTGGAGCAGTACTAATCTAAACTATTTTCTTGAGAAGCAGGTGTGAAGTACAAATTGGTACAACATTTCTATTTTTTTAAGTTGGTGATGTATAGCAAGAGATTTAAAAGGTTTTTATCCTGTTATGCAGTATTTCTGCTTCTTGATCATACTGTGGAAATTTCCAAGACTGTGAACAAAGATGAATGCATAGCAATGTTTGCCACAGTATTTTTAATTATAGTAAAAAAATGATGGCAACTACATGTTTAATGGTATATGTAGTGGGTAAAAATAATTATATATTCTATTTCTGCTGTGTATTCAGAGATAGAATGTTATGCAGCCATTAAAAATAAGCTCTGCAAAGAATCTTTAATGATGTGATAAAATCCTTGTAACATAGCTTTAATTGGAAAGTTTGGGAAGCAAAATTATATACAGTGTGATACTCAAGTGGATAGAAAAGCATCCTCTGTTGCTGATAAAGACTGGAAAGAAATATGAATGAAAATATTAATAATGGTTATTTCTGGGTGGTGGGACTGCAGATGTCTTTAGCTCCTTCTTTGACCTTTTTAAAGTCTCCAAAATGAACATGGATTACTTTTTTAAGAAGAAAAAAAGAAATGCACTTTGAACAGTGTGGTAAGTATACACATACTTATCAGACCACGTGTCTGGAATTTTATTTGGAAAATATGGTTACAGTAAATATAGGTCAGCTACTTTCCAAGATTTTTTAATTGGAAACTTTTGAAAAACTTCAAAATAAATTATTTCCTGGGCTATATCTGGACATGAGGGGAAAATAAAATTTTAAAGGAGATGGGGTAATGCTTTCAACATTCCCATGTACAAATAACTATCTTCTTGGCTTTTGGGATCATATTAGGGTGTGGTTTCTTTTTTCTTTTTCTTTCTTTTTCTTGCAATAACTCAGAGGTCTCCAGGATCATCAGGGCCAAGGGACAAACTTAACTTTAGAGAAAACAGCTTTCCCTGACTTCAGGATTTTATCAGTTTGGCAACAGGAAATTCGGATGGAAACTAGTTTTTTTCTGGGAGTGGCATTCCTTGACCGACATAGCTAAATCAGGCAACCATATTTCAAATAGTGTCCTTTATTTTTAGAAAGCTTCAAATAAAGAAACTTCCAGTACAAAAATAACAGTAAAATGGCATAGTTCAGCACTTCTCAAGCTTTAACAGTCACAAGAATCACCCGAGCAGCTTGAAAAGATGTCGCTGGAGCCGAAGATTCTGCATTTCCATCCAGCTCCTGGGTCGTGGTGGTGCTCCCAGGCAGTAGTGGTGCTCCCGGGTGGTGGTGGTGGTGCTCCCTGGTGGTGCTAGTACTCCCAGGTGATGGTGGTGCTCCTGGGTGGTGATGGTGGTGCTCCCGGGTGGTGGTGGTGCTCCCTGGTGGTGCTAGTACTCCCAGGTGATGGTGGTGCTCCTGGGTGGTGGTGGTGGTGTTCCTGGGTGGTGATGGTGGTGCTCCCGGGTGGTGGTGGTGCTCCTGGGTGGTGGTGGTGGTGCTCCCGGGTGGTAGTGGTGCTCCCTGGTGGTGCTAGTACTCCCAGGTGATGGTGGTGCTCCTGGGTGGTGGTGTTGGTGCTCCTGGGTGGTGGTGGTGCTCCTGGGTGGTGGTGGTGGTTCCTGGGTGGTGGTGGTGGTGCTCCTGGGTGGTGGTGGTGGTGCTCCCTGGTGGTGCTAGTACTCCCAGGTGATGGTGGTGTTCCTGGTTGTTGGTGGTGATGCTCCTGGGTGGTGGTGGTGGTGCTCCTGGGTGGTGGTAGTGGTTCCTGGGTGGTGGTGGTGCTCCTGGGTGGTGGTGGTGGTTCCTGGGTGGTGGTGGTGGTGCTCCTGGGTGGTGGTGGTGGTTCCTGGGTGGTGATGGTGCTCCTGGGTGGTGGTGGTGCTCCTGGGTGGTGGTGGTGGTTCCTGGGTGGTGGTGGTGGTGGTGCTCCTGGGTGGTGGTGGTGGTTCCTGGGTGGTGGTGGTGGTTCCTGGGTGGTGGTGGTGCTCCTGGGTGGTGGTGATGCTCCTGGGTGGTGGTGTTCCTGGGTGGTGGTGGTGCTCCTGGGTGGTGGTGGTGCTCCTGGGTGGTGGTGGTGGTTCCTGGGTGGTGGTGGTGCTCCTGGGTGGTGGTGCTGCTGCAGCTGAAGGAGGACCACACTTCCGTAGATTTCCTAGGCAGAGATGAGGTACATGCTGGGATGTTGCCTTATCCCTTTACAAAGAGTGCCATGGAGCATCACAGGCCCTCGTGCAGCTAACTCTGTGCATCAGAATCACCTTGGGTGCTTTCTAAACGCACAGGGACACCCCTCAGCTCCAGCTTACAAGGTATTGACCAGTGGGTCAGGCATCCCTTTCTTAGAAGCTCTCAGGTGATTCGGAGGCACAGCTGTCCAGCAAGAGTTGAGAACCCCTCCCCGTCTCCTTCTCAGCCCCGTGGCTGTCCAGTCTTAGTGTGTGTGGCGGGGTTTCTGCACCTCTTGGCTGCCACTGCAGCCAGAGATAGCTAAGGAGCATATTTTCAACCATAGGTATCTTTGTTCTAGAAGAATCCCCAGAATGAGAAAGAGGGCCCTGACCCGGCTCTCCCAGCCCCACTGCCGAGTGGGCATTTCTCACGCATATCTCCTGATTGACCCAATGAGCAGCCATTTGGAAAACATTTGCAGATTAAAGTAGAATCTGGCATTTTTATGATACCCGCTCAATGCATTAGGAAACTAGTGGAAGAGTTAGAAAACATTTATGGCTTGGGAAAACATGACTCTAAGAAACTCCAGAAAGTTCTAAATTTGGATGTTCTTTCCGAGATAGAAGTTAATAAATACTAAAAATTCAGTGCCCTGCCCTCTTGATTAATAAAATGGAAATATCCAGGAAACTGTATAGAAGAAAGTGGTTTAGATTCTGAAAGGATAATTTTTTTTTGGAGAAAAATAATTGTATTGATGGTTTCATGGAGAGATACAGAAAGATAGTAACTCACAACAGCAAACAACATAATCTCTAGTCAACTGTTTCTAGTCAACTGTTCTAGTCAAATCTCTATTCAACTGTTTCTCCTGAAGTTGCCCTTTGGGTGCCAGCCACAAGGCACCAGGCTCAGGGTACTGTCTTGCTCTTGACACTACTCCCTTCTCCTCATAATTCAACCCCAGCCACAAACCTGTATAGATCTCTCTCTCTCTCTCTCTCTCTCTCTCTCTCTCTCTCTCTCTCTCTCAAAAAAGCCCTGTAGTTAACAGGAGGTCACTAGCAGTGGAGCCTCTGTTGGTTGTTACTTGCTCACTCTGCTTAGGGTCTCACCCCACCCACATCTTGCTGATCACATTATTCACCCAACCAAAGTAGATCTCTCTCCAGTGGAGATTCTGCTAATATTTTCTTTATATTTGTCACAAGTATATAATACTGTTTTAAATTGTACAGATGATCACCCTATAAGGGCAGAGTCTAAGTCTTTCCCATCTTTGTATCTCTGGCAAAAGCATTCAGCATGAAGCTCTGTACACAGTGGACAATTCAATATGTATTTGCTGACTTGAAATAGCAAACCCAGAAAGGAGATATTTACTTGGTCACCTAGACAGAACAGGTTTCAGCAATCAGACTTCAGATGAGATGGAATTGGTAGAAGAGGCGCTTTGAAGCAATAGGACATGAGCCAGTGAGGACTGGGATGGAATATCATAAATTAAGGCCAAAGCCTTTGCAATTGGGACAGAAGAGCAAGAGCTCAGGCTTAGAGTGTGGGCAGACATAAGGAGAAAGTGATTTCAGTCACTTGTGAAGGACTAGATGAAAAGAGGGAGCTGGGATTATTTCTGCTCACCAAACATCCAAAACCAAACTGGTGGATCCGGGTGGTTTGCTGTTTTAGTGATGACCACTACACACGATTTTTTTTTAATACTTTAAGTTCTGAGGTACATGTGCAGAACTTGCAGATTTGTTACTTAGGTATACACGTGCCATGGTGGTTTGCTGCACCCATCAACCCATCATCCATGTTAGGTATTTCTCCTAGTGCTATCCCTCCCCTCGTCACTCACTCTGCTGGCAGGCCCCAGTGTATGATGTTCCCCTCCCTGTGTCCTTGTGTTCTCATTGTTCAACTCCCACTTTTAAGTGAGAACATGCAGCCTTTGGTTTTCTGTTTCCATGTTAGTTTGCTGAGAATAATGGTTTCCAGCTTCATCCATGTCCCTGCAAAGGACAGGAACTCATCGTTTTTAATGGCTGCATAGTATTCCAGTATTTTCTTTATCCAGTCTATCATCAATGGGCATTTGAGTTGGTTCTGATTCTTTGCTATTGTGAACAATGCTGCAATAAACATACGTGTGCATGTGTCTTTATAGTAGAATGCCAGTATTGGGGTTGCTGGACCAAGTGGTATTTCTGGTTCTAGATATTTAAGGAATAGCCACACTGTCTTGCACACTGGTTCAACTAATTTACAGTCTCACCAACAGTGTAAAAGCATTCCTATTTCTCCACATCCTCTCCAGCATCTGTTGTTTCCTGACTTTTTAATGATCACTATTCTAACTGGCATGAGATGGTATCTCATTGTGGTTTTGATTTGCAGTTCTCTAACGACCAGAGATGAAGAGCTTTATTTCATGTTTTTTGGCCTCATGAATGTCTTCTTCTGAGAAGTGTCTGTTATATCCTTCACTCTCTTTTTAATGGGGTTTTTTTTTTTCTTGTAAATTTGTTTAAGTTGTTTGTAGATTCTGGATATTAGCCCTTTGTCAGATGGATAGATTGCAAAAATGTTCTTCCATTCTGTAGGTTGTCTGTTCACTCTGATGATAGTTTCTTTTGCTGTGCAGAAGCTCTTTCGTTTAATTAGATCCCATTTGTCAATTTTGGCTTTTGTTGCCATTGCTTTTGATGTTGTATTCATGAAGTCTTTGCCCATGCCGATGTCCTGAATGGTATTGCCTAGGTCTTCTTCTAGGATTTTTATGGTTTTAGGTTTTATGTTTAAGTCTTTAATCCATCTTGAGTTAATTTTTGTATAAGGTGTAAGGAAGGGGTCCAGTTTCAGTTTTCTGCATATGGCTAGCCAATTCTCCCAGTGCCATTTGTTAAATAGGAAATCCTTTCCCCATTGCCTGTTTTTGTCAGGTTTGTCGAAGATCAGATGCTTGTAGATGTGTGGCCTCTGTTCTGTCCCATTGGTTTGTGTTTCTGCTTTGGTACCAGTACCATGCTGTTTTGGTTACTGTAGCCTTGTAGCATACAAGCCTTGTAGCCCTCTTCTGCCCAGTATTTTCCTGTCTCCTGTACCATCTGGACAGGTGGTGACATATGTTGCTGCAAGGGTACCTCCTTTGCTTCTTTTGTGATCTGCTTTGTTCTTTTGTCTCCAGGAGAAGTTAGTCATCAGGGGAGTAGAGAAGTGGGTCCCAGCAGACTCTGCTTTGTGTGCGGTCCCACTCAGCAGCTGTACTCTGCTGCTGGCGTCCCTCCGGCATGCTTCTCTCTTCTATTCAGTGCAGTTAGGGCATTTTCCACCGAGATGTGTTCGCCACAGCAGAGCCTCATATGTAAATTCATAAGCTTTTCAGCAGAGAATGTCCCTGCTTCCTTTGAACACAAAGTTTTCACTCTTGAACTGCCTGGACTTTGAGCTACATGAAGGTGGAACATAAGCTGACCCAGTAGCTGGCAGCCCCCAGGGGATAGTGTCAGTGGGCACACCCCACTGCTACGTTGAGAGAAGAAAGAAAACCCAGCCTGGCTCCCATCTCCCCAGTCAACAAACAGCAGATTTTTAGGTACAAATGGCCTCCCTGTTTCTTGCCCTCTTTGGCAAAGAAGTGCAGAGCTTCTAGAAGGCTGATGGGAGGGAAATGTTTCCTGGCAGGGTGTACCACTCCTGACCTGACCAAGGGTTGGCTAAGGTGGCAGGGCCCAGCTCTTTTGGAGGTTGGAGTATGAAGTCATTGAGATTTGGCAGGATAAAGAGATGTTGCATGAAGGATGCAAAAATGGGAAAATATCAAAGATTGGAAGACAAGAACAAATGGATGTATTTGGTAGAAAAATGGAAACAGAGCAAAAGATGTGAGGGAAAGCAGAAGACCAAGGTGCTCTCAAATTTTGTTCAAACATTGCTTAGTTTCCCAAACATTTCGAAGGGAGCACAGATGGAGCTCAGCTTTGAGCAGTTTAAAGGATCATCAACCCATAACAAAATATAAACCCTAGGCAGATCTGTCCTCTGTGGGCTTGTTTGCTTGTTTGTTTTGGGGAGGGATGGGTTTGTTTGTTTGTTTGAGACAGGATCTCTGTCTGTTGCCCAGGCAGAGTGCAGTGGCGTGATCTCGGCTCACTGCAGCTTTGACCTCCTGGATTCAAGAGATTCTCCTGCCTCAGCCTCCTGAGTAGCTGGGACTACAGGTGTGTGCACCACACCTGACCCTTTGGTTTTAACACAAGAACCTAAAGAAGTCAAAGGAAAAGAACAACTTTAAGAAGTCTCTGTATGAGACATAACAGCTATAAGCAACACGGGTGACATTCAAATCCTGATTCTAACATACTAACTATAAAAAAAATCTAGCTCCAAGACAAATGAGGAAATGTGAATATTAAGTGGATATTAACTAGTGATAAGAAATCCTTGTTAATTTTGTTAGGTGTGATTATATTAAAAAAAAAAAAAAGAAATGCTATCAGGACTTCCAAACTATAGCAAAATGACATGATATTTAAAATGTGCTTTAAAATAGTCCAGAAAACAAATTATGTGTATGTGAGAGAGTGAGAGACAGAGAGAGAGAGAGAGAGGGAGAGAGAGTGTGTATGAGAGAGTGTATGTGTGTGTCTGTTTACCTGAGAGAGAGAACAAAGAAAGATCAGAAGAATATTGAAATCGTCGTTAAAACTGGAAAAGGGGTAAACACAGGCTCACTATCACATTTTCTCTCCTTTTGTCTGTGTTTGACGTGTTTCATAATAAGAGGTTTTTTCCTTCTAAGAAGTCTGTATTGACTTAATCACACAACAGCATCAACATGTTAGCACCGAGTACTGTGAGAGACGGCATCCCACTCAGCCCTCCGAGCACTGCATTCCATTGACTTGACTAAACAGAATGTGCAGCATGCTGTAAACAGATCTGCAGTATGTCGTTTTGAGAGAAGTCGCCACAGGCACAAGTTCTGTGCAGGCAGCCCAGGATGGCAGGGGCACCTTTCTCTCTGTTGAAGATGTTTACATTTTTTTTGCAATTAACATAATTTTAAAGATTGATACATCAGGCATTCTGCCCAGAGGTCCAGGTTTTACAAGCAGTGTAAACATTTGCTACTGGTGGCAGATGCTCCCCTGTGCTGGGTCATTCATGTGCAATTCACAGACCCACTCAGAGCTCAACCAGGAGCAAATGGAGGACGTGGCAGGCCAGCCTGTGCCAGGGCTGACTGATAGAGCAAGACTAGGCAAGACTGTCCTGGGAAGAGAACATCTCTTGTTTCAAAGACATCTGCAGGGCAGTCTCCTGTGGGTACAACCTAAGACCTCAGGCACAAGGGTCCCAAGTCCCTGCGGTTTTACCCTGCAACTTCTTTGCTTGTTTCCGCCTCCTTGTTGGGTCAAGAGAAAAACCCACTGTGTGCTATTCTGACCCTTCGACTTTATTCCCTAAATCTTCTCCAAAGTCTTCCTTCTGCCTCTTTTCTTTCCCAGCTCTGAAAACTGTCAGCGCATTTTGCCACTTTTAGGGTTTTATCTAAATTATTAGCATCATTCTTTGGTTGCCAGATGAGACGGACCCTGTTAACACTAAGACTAGAGGTGTATATTCCAGTGTCTATAATTTATTCCTATGAATAACAAATCCAAGAGTTCTTTGAAAATGCGCAAGCTACTAGACAAGCATGTATGATGAATATTGATACCTGTAACAAGAACTCCAGTTCATGGCAAGGCATAGAGTCATATTTTGCTCTCCTTTGGGGGCTAAGGAGTTATAGATGGATAAATCATAGCACTTCCAAGATAGTAGAAGCTTTAGGGGATGTTTATTGCAGTGCTCTAGACTGTGCGCAAATCTACCCATGCATCAAACAGAATCATATAACTGAGTCATGAATAGTTTCATGATTTGAACCTTTTAGGGGTGAAAAGTGAGGCTTAGGTGAGGATGCCTATAGCGAGTGCAGAGTGGATCCTGATTTAGATAAAGGAGCCAGTTTAGTGAGCAAGGTGCCTGCATTTAATATAGATCACAGCATAATGAGAAGGACGTTGTATTTTAAAATTATTTTTGCATTGTAATGCAAAATTTTGTATCCTAATGTTACATTCTAATTTTGCATTCTAATGTTTCTTCATGATCAGTCTCTGTATTCAGTTCTTACAATATTTACTTCATTATTTCACTACATAAACAACAGCTCTTAAAGTCAGCCATTTGCATACATAGAAAGTAATGGCTTCTGTCACCTGTGGTTGAACAAATTTGAAACTTTTACAAAATTCCAGAAAATAGCAATATAATATGCCAAAAAACTGGAAACAGATAGGTTTTTAACCATGTATTTTATAAACATTATTAAATGACTTATCTGATAAGTAAATCCAGTAAAATAAACCATGTTTTTAAAAAGTATATATTAGAATACCAAGAGAGCAAAAACGTTTACAAATACTAAATTATTAATCTCTTTTTTTTGCTATTGGTTAAGAAACATTCAGCTATTTTTTTTCTTTTCTTTTCTTTTTATTATACTTTAAGTTCTGAGGTACATGTGCAGAACATGCAGGTTTGTTACACAGGTATACACATGCCATGGTGGTTTGCTGCATCTATCCCCCCACAGTCTACATTAGGTATTTCTCCTAATGCTATCTGTCCCCTATCCTCCCACCCTCTGCTATCCCTCCCCTAGCCCCTCAAACCCCCAACAGGTCCCAGTGTGTGATGTTCCCCTCCCTGCATCCATGTGTTCTCATTGTTCAACTCCCACTTATGAATGAGAACATGAGGTGTTTGGTTTTCTGTTCTTTTGTCAGTTTACTGAGAATGATGGTTTCCAGTTTTATCCATGTCCCTGCAAAGGACAGGAACTCATCCTTTTTTATGGCTGCATAGTATTCCATGGTGTATACATGACACATTTTCTTTATCCAGTCTATAATTGATGGACATTTGTGTTGGTTCCAAGTCTTTGCTATTGTGAACAGCACCGCAATAAGCATATGTGTGCATGTGTCTTTATAATAGAATGATTTATAATCCTTTGGGCATATACCCAATAATGGGATTGCTGAGTCAAATGATATTTCTAGTTCTAGATCCTTGAGGAATCACCACACTGTCTTCCACAATGGTTGAACTCATTTACACTCCCATCAACAGTGTAAAAGTGTTCCTATTTCTCCACATCCTCTCCAGCATCTGTTGTCTCTAGATTTTTTAATGATTGCCATTCTAACTGGTGTGAGATGGTATCTCAATGTGGTTTTGATTTACATTTCTCTAATGACCAGTGATGATGAGCATTTTTTCATATGTTTGTTGGCCTCATGGATGTCTTCTTTTGTCAAGTGTTCATATCCTTCACCCACTTTTGAATGGGTTTGTATTTTTCTTGTAAATCTGTTTTAGTTCTTTGTAGATTCTGGATATTAGCCCCTTGTCAGATGAGTCCTTTGCAAACATTTTTTCCCATTCTATTGGTTGCTGGGTCACTCTAATGATTGTTTCTTTTGCTGTCCAGAAGCTCTGGAGTTTAATTAGGTCCCATTTGTTTGTTTTGGATTTTGTTGCCACTGCTTTTGGTGTTTTAGTCATGAAGTCCTTGCCTATGCCTATGTCCAGAATGGTTTTGCCTAGATTTTCTTCTAGGGTTTTTATGGTGTTAGGTCTTATGTTTAAGTCTTTAATCCATCTGGAGTTAATTTTAGTGTAAGATGTCAGGAAGGGGTCCAGTTTCTGTTTTCTGCACATGGCTAGCCAGTTTT
>CAUYQU010050754.1:0-24796 GCA_963574635.1 Cheracebus regulus | reverse complement strand
TTTACTTCTAGATGTCTGTTCGAGAGCCATTGTTACACAAAGATGTGGTGTGTGTAAGAATGTTCACTCCATTGTTTGAAACAGAGAAAATAGGAAACTAGATAAATGGACAAGATGAAAAGGAAAAAACTGTGGCTTCATGTTTCAACAAGGATAAGTGTTAAAAATGAAAATAGAGTAAATTCTTTTAAAAGTTACAGAATGATTCATATACTATGATAACACATAAAGTTTTTATACTATATATAATCTGTAGTTATCTGCTTATATAGGGTTAGACACATAAATCTTGGATGAGAAGAACACATAACACCTTTAAGATGTGGTTTTACTGAAGAGAGAGGAAAAGGCATGAGATTTCAGAGTCAGTGGGACTGCAATTATAGTTAATATTTGGTTTTCTAATAAAGAAAAACATTAAAGAAAATATGGTATAATGTTAATATTTATTAAATCTGGTTTGGGCATATGGGTTTTCATTATATTAGTCTCTCTAATTTTCCATATGTTTGAAATATTTTATAGGTGAAATATTGTTAAAAATCTCAGCAGGGTAGAAGAACAATGTGCTGACAATAACAAGTTAAAATTTAAGAGGGAGGGACTTTTTAAAAAAATCCAAATTTTCAATCAACTAGAAACCCCACCAGTTGGATGCATACACAGTAGGCAGCATGTGGGTTAAAAGGAGAATTTGTTTAAATATCTAGATTTGATTTGACTACAGTTTCATGTGTCAACACTACTAAGGCCTGCCAACAAATCTAATTTGTTTTAAAATTGAACAGTATATGTGAAATGTCTAAAATAGAAAAATGATAATACTCTTCAACACTGTAGCAATCAGAACTTATGTTCCTCAATTTTGTAGAAACTGGAAGCTGTTTAGAGGACAATGGACAGAATGATGAGAAGAACTCAGAGTAGTGTCATGTGTAGCAGTAGGGAATGCTTGCCCTAGAGAAGACAAGGTTCAGGGAAGACGTGGGAACCATCATTGCTTATTGCTGTCCTCTATGGGTAAGATTGGGCCTGTTTGCTGTGGCCTGAAGTGTAGAACAAGAGCCAAGTGATGGAAATTGCAAATCCTTGCAAACATTATGTTTTACCTCAACATAAAGAATACATTTCCAACAGGACTGGCCAAATACCATGTGATCTTCCTCAGAAAGTAGTGTATTCCTTACTGCTGGAGTTTCCTAAGCAAAAACCTTGACTATTAGCTATTGTTTTCTAGACTAGGACAGTGATTCCAGAATTTGGGGTTTCATGGACCAGCAAAACTTCAAATGAATGCAGTTGACCCTCAAACTGCATGGGATTTTTTACAACCCAATGCAAATCAGAAATACAGTATTGGTAGGTTACAAAATCCTCATATACCAAGGGCTGATATTTCATATCCACATGTTCTGTAGAAACATGACTACATGTGGATTGGGGGACACATAAGGGTCCTGGAACCAATCCCCGTCACTGAGTGACAACTATAATGAAAGAACAGTTTCCAGCTTACTACTTTGCTAAGAAAGAGTGTCACAATAAAAAAAAAAAAATAACAGACAATTCCCATTTCCACTGTCATTTAATAAGTAACGTTTTAACATTAAAATAATGAAGTATATCATGCCAACATATTTTTTTTTTGCTTCAAGGAAAGAAAGTTGGCCACTTTGGACTGATATTTTTTAAGACATATATTTAAATCTTTTCAAATAAGGACAATTTTTTAAAAATATTTTAGGTTTTGTGGTACGTTAATTGTATTCTCAAATGTATTTGAGAACTTATGCAAAGAAAAGTATAATGTGAAATAGAATCCAACTGTCTAAGCTATTATTATTTTAGACAGTGGTACAATCTGTTGCCCAGGCAGGAGTACAGTGGTACAATCATTGCTCAGTGAAGCCTCGACCTCCCAGACTCAGGTGATCCTCCCACTTTAGCCTTCCAAGTAGTTGAGACTACAGGTGCTAACCACCACACCTGGCCAATTTTTCTGTATGTTTTGCAGAGATGGGGTTTCTCCATGTTGCCCAGGCTGGTCTCAAACTCCTGGCTCAGGTGATCCACTGGCCTTGACCTCTCTAAGTGCTGGGATTACAGGCATGAACAACTGTGCCCAGCTTAGCTCTTCTTGAAATTTATTTTTGTTTAGAGTTGGTTAAACATACTATTTGACCTAAAGGTGGAAGCAAATTCTGTCTTTTTGCTTAATTTACAATATTCTAGGTGGGCTGAGAAAAGCCAAAGAACAGCAGCTATTAAATAAAATAGCTCTAGCCTCCCTTCTTTGCCTTCCTTTTTAGGCCACAGCAGGACAGGATCTGACAGCTAGAACCTCTAGAAGAGAGGAGCTGTGCATGCTAAGAGCTTCAAATATTTACTTACAAGGAGGACCTCCCAGCTCAGAAATAGGAAAAGAAATTGCACAAATTGCACACAATAGCTAGCTAAAAGAGGAATGTATCTCTAAATAGCTGTTTTTCATGCAGGCCTCCTAGGTCAGAAATCAATCCATTAAAAGGACCATCCTTTCTCACAGATTGGCTGATCCAGGGACATTGTTTTAGAACAGCACTTCTAACCTTTACTCTTATTTTGGGCCAGAATTCTTTTTTGTAAGGGGCTGCCCCAAGTATTGTAGGATGCTTTGAGCATTCCTGGCTTCTGTTTATTAGATGCCACTAGTACCTCCTTCCATTCCAATAGTGTCCATCGAAAGTTTGGACATACCAAATGCTTTCTGGGCAAAATTGCTCCCAGTTAGGAACCACTTGTTTGGAAGAGCTTTAGTTTCATCCCAACCTGGAGATGTAGGATCAATCCACCTGAAAAGCGTGGAAGTGTACAAAATCATCTTTAAGCACAGATGAGGATCAGTAAGGGGATAAGGATGGGCAGTTTTACAGGCTCTCTCCTGTTTAGTCAGAGATTTTTCTTCTTTTGAACATGGATAAAAATAACTGGGAACAAGTTTCAGATGTGCTTGAGTATAAGGAAACTGGTGAACCTTTAAATACCATAGCTGCCCTCTTTGCATTCATCAGTTTTAATGAAGGTTATGGCTCTTTCATCTTGCTGTTTCTTCTTTTTCGAAAACTCAAAAACTACCTCAAGCTATTTGAAAAATATTTTTAAAGTTTTATCATCTGGCCATTACATTTCCATCATCCACCAAAAGCCATCAAAAAAGTTAACTTTGTTCTTTGGGGGAAATCCTTACTTACCTAGGCATTTTCCTTTCAAATATGGATATAAGCCTTCCCTTATTTTAGGTTTGGGGCTGTCTGCCTGGATAGAAAGTAGGAACCGATTTGAATTTTCATTTGAGAAAAGGATTTGTGACCCTTTTGTTTTCCAATGTTGTTTGGCAAAAATCTGAAGCTACACACTACTCATATGTAAATAGCCTCTTTTGTTCATCCTAAGAAAAAAAATTATACTTTGACTTGAGGGACTAGAACTATGTCTGCAAGATACCACTGGGACTAGTAAAAAATAGCAAAAGGATTGAAGTATTAGATCAATTAAATGAATATTTTCAAGGGTTTGCTTCATTACGTAGAGTAACGCAAAGAACACAGAACACAGGTGAGAGAAAAGCATAGTTTGCATAAAGATTCTTACTACTTGGTGTTAGAATAAGCAAATCATGTACATTTAGTGCAGGCTAAAATCCATCTCAGTTATTTGATAGAGCTATGTGTGCCAACTGGATCTTATGCTTTTCAGATTTTCTGACCCTTGCTCAGAATCCCATTTATTAGAATAAGATTAAGAAATTCAAAGCTCCTATATTAGTAATGGAATGTTCATTGATCTTCTATGGAGAGATAGCTAAAAGAGGATATGGCTAGTAGCCTAGCAGTTCTAGGTTTTTCTAATCTCATGGGTTGGAAATCATTAACTGCTTAGAAAAGTTGTATAATGGGCCCATCAGTGATATACTGGATTAAAAAAATGTGGTACACACACACCATGGGATACTATGCAGCCATAAAAAGGAATGAGATCATGTCCTTTGCAGGGACACAGATGAAGCTGGAAGCCATCATCCTTAGCAAACTAACACAGGAACAGAAAACCAAACACTGCATGTTCTTACTCACAAGTGGGAGTTGAACAATGAGAACACATGGAGACATGGAGGGGAACAACACACACCAGGGCCTGTTGGGGGGTGGAGAGGAAGGGGAGAGAACTTAGAGGATAGGTCAATAGGTGCAGCAAACCACCATGGCACATGTAGACCTGTGTAATCTACATGTTCTGTACATGTATCCCAGAACTTAAAGTACAACTAAAAAAAAAAGTGGTATAGAGTGGTACTTTTTTGCTTAGGTGTTACGCTTTGTTTATGAACGAGGCAAATTTTATGTTTTAGATATTGCCACAAAAAGAAAACAACTACAAAACCCTGTGGGGGCCAAAGCGCTTGGCTTCCTGGAGGCCTGGTTAACAATCACTGACATTAGGCAGGTTGATTAATAGGAGAAAATATATATAGATTTATTTAATGTGTATACATAGGAGCCTTCAGAATAAAGATGCAACCCTGCAACATGGTTCAGAAGCCTATATATTATGCTGGCAAAACAGGTTATGGGAAGGGGGAGGAAAGGAATTCTTTTGCCAATTCTAGGGAGAATGATTGGATCTGGGAAGAGATTGTAAATAATTTTCTTTGACAATGAAAGGTTCTGTTCAGGTGTGGTCTTACATTCTTGGTCTTACAGAGAAGGGAGGGAAAAGCAGTTGTTCCCTTTGGTGGATCTGGACTTTAGGCAGATAAACATCAACTTCTTTGGGAAAGACAGTGAGGGATGGGGAAAGTCAGAGAGACCCTGAGGTTGCTTTTTTGGTGCAGCATGTCAGTGGGCCATATTTTGGGGTGGAAATCTGAGCTTCAACAAACAAATAAGCAAACAATCAAAAATTAACCTCTGATAGTTAAAGTTTCTTCTCTGGTCTGATTACCTGGTTCATTTACCCTTTCAGCTGCTTGAGAATGGGAAATACTCTTTCAAGAAGGCTTATGTTATCACCTGAATTTTGGGTTGACAGAGTTCTATTATGTGTTCTTCTAACCGTTTCCTAGGAAATTAAATGATTATAATCTCATCTCTTGCTTTTTTTTCTCTTTTCCATCAATAACTATCTGAATATATATACAAGTCTCATTTTGTTGCATTGCTCAGAGTTGTGGGAAACTTCAAATATTACGTGTGAAAAAGGTCCTTGACTTAATTTTTTTATTCTTCTTCCTATTTCTTTTCAGATGCTGAGAACTTAATAATCATTGTCTCCATGCTTTTTTTATACTCAAATTTATTTCAGCTAACTGCCCTTCTCCAAGAATTTACTATTGGTTTCAGGCAGGCTCTTCTTGTGACACATAAGCTGTCTTCTTGCTAAATATGAGGGCTTTTTATTGAATTTCTATAAATGTCATATACTTAAATTTCATAGTAATGATGTTGGTGTCAGATTATCACTATATATGTATTTTTAGGTTCCTTGCAGATGAAGATAGAAATGTGTTCTGCTTTGAAATTGGCCATATGCTTCTTTGGAGCAAATGTTCCTTGAGTATAGATAGTTATTGATAAACCCGCATAGCATCACTTACAGTAGCCCTAGAACAGGTTGAATATCTAGGAGCTCAGTGAGAGCAGACAGAAAGTGAGATAGGAGTGGGGACAACTATAATACTGTTGTCTGCAGAAATAATTTGGGAGAAAGTGAATTCTTCTCTTTCTGGTGACACCGGGGAAGATTCAAGGCAGTGATAGTGTAAATAGGAAAAACATACAACTAAAGCCCTCAGGGATTATTAGCATCTGAAGAAGTTATAATAAAGACTTTTCTACAGAGACAACTCCTTGTACACTGTACCATACTCACACCATAATTTGATTGGCAAAAGAGCAGATTGTTAGCTCTTAAGCAAACTACTCGATAGCATTTTATGTTCATATTAGTTGGTTGCATAACATCCCCACCTATATTTCATATATTCCTAGGATACATATTCTGAGTAGTCAACTTTCATGTGTTCCTTTGCTCACAGTTGCACAAAATTTCCCCAGTATTGTGAAAAATGTTGCACAAGTTGTAGGAATAGCATATGGCAAGTTAGAAAAGGCTCATGACATAATTTCTTCAGAAATTTATGTAAGAGGGTACTGACATACATCTCACATGAAGTACTGCGCTCTTTGGTGGTTAGCCCTTTGCAGGCTCCTATACAACCTCTTCTGCATATACTTCTGCAGTGCCTGGAGATGGTGTCTACTTTGTCCACCACTGTATCTCCAGTGCTCTGAATGGTGCTTCACACATAGTAGACTTCCAATAAATACTGTTGAAGGAAACTGATATCTGGAGGTCTTAAGTATCTGGTTCATAAGTAGGTAGCTCAAGCTAGGAAGCATCAAAACAAAAATTCCAGTTCAGATCTATCTGGCTCCAAATTCATTCTCTATTATGTTTACTAATCTGTGATATAATTTATTGAATGAACCCTTCTTTACTATTTTTAGCAAAACAATTTATGAAGTATATCAAACAATACATGAAAGCTCTGATTAAGCATTATGTAATATCCAATACATATACATAATTCGACACTTTATAAAGCATAATAACATCAACACTGGTGAGCTGACTGTTGAGGTTAAAAACTGGAACATTATCAACGTCATTATGTGCATATTCTTCCAAAATTCTATTCCTTTACCTTTACCACCTTTCCAGAAGTAACTGATGTAGCTATTATTCTTTCTTTCTACAATAAATTTACCAAATATGTAGCAATTCCTAAATAAGGGCAGTTTCTAAGACAGGTAACATGTTCAAAATTGATAACATGTAATAATTATGTACATACTATATATGTCATTTCATATATTATGCAATTTTCTTCAACTGACTTTTTTCACTCAACATTATTTATCTATTGTGTTGCCAGTAGCTATAATATATTCATATTTCACAGTTCTATAATATTACGTGACTGTGTAATAATCAATTTGTTTTTTCTGTAAATGGATTTTTGTTACCTATTTTTTTTCTATTTTTTCTATTGCTATTATTGATAACAACTATCATTGACAATTATAACATTCTGGAACATATCTTTCGGGTCTCACATGCAAATTTCTCTAGGTTTTGTTTCTAGGAGTAAAACTTCTGGGTTATAGATACGTTAGTGTTTAGATGTGTAAGATGAGTGTTTTTCAAATAAGATATTTCCAATTATGCTGTATACGATACTAGAGCTGTATATCTTTTTCATCAATCTACTTTCTTACAAACAATACATATTATCTCAATTTTTAATTTTAGTATAATGCAAATAAAAAATATCTCATTATGATAATACTTTGTACTTTGATTACTGAAGAGGCTGAGTCATTAGTACTTTCTCTGATCTGAAATGCCGGTTTGGTCATTTACTAGTTTTTTGAGGGAAGAGAAGAAGTTGTTTTCTTCTCAATGCATAAGAATTCATTATACTTAATGATTACTAATTCTTTGTTGAGTCTAAAAGTTACAAATAGTTTGTCATTTGTGTTTTTACTTTTTTATGGTGGCTTTAGATAAACAGTTCTTCCTATTAATGTAGTTGAGCTTAGCATTAAAAAAATGTAGTTAATATTTTCTCTATTCAGAGTTCACAAAGATCATCTTCTATATTTTTCTCTCAAATTTTAAACATTTTCTCTTTTGCATTAAATTTTTGATCTGCCTGGAATTGATGCCTATATATAATATTGTTTATTATATAAACAAATATCAGTATTTATTTTTTAATATTATTTGTTTAGTTCCTTTCTCCAATGATCATAATATCATCTTTGCCATATAACAGGTTCTGTTATGCATAGATCTGTTTCTGGGTTCTCTATTACATTAGGAATTCTGTCCTCGTGTCAGATTGGTCTTTCCTTGGTATCACACTGTATTCATTGACACAGTTTTATAATAAAACTTGGTATCTGGTAGTGCAGTTTTGTTTTCCTCTAGTTCTTCAGTAATATTTTACCCGTAATTGAGCCTTCACCTTTGCAAATAAATTTTAGAATTAGCTTGTCAAGTTTCTCAGAAACCTTGTTAGATTGGAAAAAAATTAAACTGGTAGTTCAATTTGAGGAGAAATTTAAGGAGCCATTTTTATGATATTGGAAACAAACTAAATCTATAGTTCAATTTAAGGTGATGTTTTTATGATATTGAGTTGTCCCATCCCATGAACATGGCATATTTCTCTTATATTTGTCTTTTAAAAATAGCTTTCAAAAAATTTTAAGTCTTTCTTCCTTAGTTTCTTACATATCCTCTTAAAAATATCTATTTCATTGTATTTATATATTTTTGCTATTACAAATAATATAATTCTAAAATGTTTTTCTAGTTATAGAGTTGTATATTAACACAATAAAATATGGATATTGTTATAGTCAGACACCTTGCTAAATACACATTAATTCTCATATTTTGTTGGTAGATTGGGTTTCTATGTAGATAATCCAATCACCTTTTAATAGGGACAGTCTGACTTCTTTCCATATTTATAGAATTTTCTTCTCTTACAAGCTGGATAGGATCTTCAGTATAATGTTGAATAGAAGTTGTGATTTGGGGCATCCATCCTTTTCTCTTTCATGATATTAAAATGAATGCCTCCTTATATTATTAATGTTTGCTGTGGGTTCTTTTTCTCCTTGTAAATGCTTCTTATCAGAAAGGGAAAACTGTCTTCTATTCCTGCTTTACTAAGGACTTAGTTTTGTTGGAAAAGGGTGTTGGATTATAGGAAATACTTTTTCCACAACTATTGACATGATTATACTTTTTCTCATTTAACCTGGAAATATAGTGGTTTATACTTACAAAATTTTAATGTTAAGCCACCTTTGATTATTGAGGTAAACCCAACCTCTTCTCTTTTATAACACTGGGCTATATTTGGGTACTTAATAATTTCTTATCTTTAAAAAAATAATTTAAGTTGACAAAATTTTATACATTTATCATGTACATGATGGCTTCAAAATTTAGACATTATGGAATAGCAAAATTGAGCTAATTTACAAATGCATTACCTCATATACTTATTTTTCATGGTGAGAACACTTAAAACCTATTTTCTTAGCAATTTTCAAGATTATAATTATTATTAATTATGGTCACCATATTGTACAATAGATCTTTGGGCCTTAGTCATCCACACTAACTGATATTTTGCATTTTGATCAATATTTTCCCAACCTCCTTCCCCCACCAGTGGCTGGTAGCTACCATTCTGCACTCCACTTCTATGAGTTCAACATTTTTAGAGTCTACAAATAAGTGAGATCATGGGGGTATTTGTCTTTCTGTGCCTGGCGTACTTCACTTAACATAATGTCCTCCGGGTTTATCTGTGCTATCACAAATGGTAGGATTTTGTTTTTAAGGTTGAACATATCATTGCATATTCCATTGTGTATATAAATTACATTTTCTTTATTCATTCATCCACTGAAAGACACAGGTTGATTCCATATCCTGGCTATTATAAATTATGCCACAATAAACATGACAGTGCAGATATCTTTTTGACATATTGATTTTATTTTTACTTTTTGGATATACATACCCAGTAGTGGAATGGCTGCCGAATTACTAATATTTTCTCATGCATGTGAATGTGATTCGTCTCTACTTTTCTTTTACTAGATTTGCATGATTTTTTATTCAAGGTAAAACTAAACTCAAAAAACAGGTAAGAACGTATTTTCTTTTTTCCTGATTTTTGATGAATTTTGTAAATTATTGAAACATGGCAGATTGTACTTTTAGAAAATGGCCACAGCCATTTTTTAGTCCCACAAGTTACACCAGAACCTTTCTACTCCCTTTAGGAGGTGAAGTCTGTTTTCCTTTCCCTTAAAACCTGATGGAATTTTGTGACTGTGTCAACAAGCAGAGTGAGGCAGAAGTGATGTGTCATGACTTCTAAGGCTAAGTGATCAAATGTAAAGTGCCTTGCCCTAGGAATGCTCATGGGATGCTCACCTTTGGAACAAAGCCATTATGTTGAGAATTCCAAGCCATCTGGGGTGGTCGCATGTAGATGTTCTGGCTGACATACCCAGTTAAGGTATGTCAAAACAGTGGCCTGCACCAACCCCAGATATGTGACTGACTGAACTATCATTGGATTCCAGCCTCCAGCCTTTGAGCTGCTCCAGATGTCAGTTGAGCAGAGAGGAGTCAGCTCTATTAAGCTCTGCTCACACTAAAGGACCATGAGCAACGTAAATGTTAATTCAATAAGTTTTGGAGTGGTTTGCTACTCAGCACTGGATAGCATATAGTTTGGCAAATTTTATTTGTAGATATTTGGGTTTTAGTCACATTTGGTTACATTGCTACAGAAACTTTTCCATTTTGTCCCAATTTTCAAATTTGTATTATAAAATTGTTCATAGTATTACACACTTAGATTAATAAACCTCTTATTTTTAACCAAAACCAGATTATTAAAATCTTAAGAGATAATTTCTTTATTCATCACTAGCAATTTCGGTCTATTTACATTTGATTGTGTGCAGATATGTTTGAAATTGTTTTCACCACCTTCCTTTGTGCTTTCTATTTGTTTCACTTTATTTTTTTTTTTCTACTTTGGGTTTATTTTTTCCTTATTTGATTTCTCCATACCTTACTACTCTGTTTTTATTCCTTTGCGATTATTATAAACATTTTATCAGGTGCATTTAGTGATTTAAAAGTCTTAAAGAGAGCCAATATCTTAACTATTCTAAAGAACACAGGGACCCTAGAACCATTTACCTCTGATTAATACATTTCAAATTACAAGTGTGTATTGTTTAGTGCAGCATTCTATAATATAACCTCCCATGATAATAGAAGTGTCCTCTATCTATTTCATCCAAAATAGTAGGCTCTATCCATATATGACTATTGATCACAAGAAATGTGGCCAGTGTGACTCAGGAACTAAATTTTTAACTTAATTGTCCTTAAATTTAAATAGCAATTTGTGGCTAGTAGATTCTGTATTGAACAGTGTCAATATAGTATTTTTGTTGTCTTTATGAACTCAGAAGTTAGTCATTTTATTATGTATTTTATAATTTCTTTTTAGATTAATTTATATATTTAACAATTTCTTTGATCAACATTTCTTCTTACATTTTAGAACTTGTTACAATCTTTCCTTAAGTACATCTTTTAGAATGTACCTTAATAAAGATTTTCTGATGGTAAACTCAGTTTTTAATTCAATGTCCTTGAAAAATAATTTTTAATAAAACAATTCTAGGTTGATAGTTATTTCTCTCAGTATTTTGAATATATTACTCTAGGAACTCTGGTTTCTATTGAGGCTACTGAGAAATCTGCTGTTAGACTAATCCTCCTTTGAGGTACTCTGGTTTTTTCTCTGGCTCTTTCAGATACTTTATCTTTGGTGCTCTGAAATTTTACTGTGTTTTACTTGTGGATTTTTCTTTGCTTGATCTGCTTGGTATACATTGTGCATTTCCTATTGTAGATGTGTGCCTATCCAAAGATTCAGGCAATTCTCAGCTTAATTCTGTCTTTCCAATATTGCCTTTTCCATTCTCTCTGTCTTATTTTTTAAAGAGTACAATTACATGTATGTTTGACCTTCTCATTTTTATCGTCTTTGATAGCTCTTAACCTGTTTTATATTTTCATGTCCTTGTCTCTCAATGCTGCAAGTTCTAGTACTCTTACTTCTAGTTCATTGTTTCTTTAGCTCTAAAGTGTTATTTAATATATCACTGAGCTTTTAATTTCAATAAATCTATTTTTTTCTAAAATCTCTACTTCATCTTTCTATAATCAGTTTGGTCATTTTTAATAATTTCTTGTTCCTCACTGACTTTTACTATTTTAAAATTTTCATATTTTAGAATGTGATCATTTTCTATTTACCACCAGCTAATTCCAATGTCTCCAATATTTAGTAGCTTTTTTGTGGTTTCTGCTGACTCTCACTCATGGTGGCCTATTTTATTTATTGTTGGGTGGATTAAAAAATAATTGTGAGCTTATTTTACCTACACATAATCTTTGAGAATTTTGAAGGCCCAATGTGTAGAGTAGCTTTCTGCCACAAAAGGTGTACATTTACTTTTACTGGAGCCAAAGGAACACAGATCCACAGTCACTTTAACTTCTATGGAGGATCCTAACTTCATGCTAGGCATCCTGACCTTAAAGAATGGTAGAGGAATCTCCTGTGTCAGGGACTGTTCTTAGAATCAGGGAACCTTGGCTTTTGTGTTTGCTTACTGGCATAATTCATGGTATAGCTCCCTGTTTTTCTTTTTTCTCTACTTTCTCCTTCCCATATCTTTTCCTTGTCTTCAGCTTTGGTGATTTCTACGGTTTGTTTTGTTTTGTTTTGTTTTTTTAGCTCAACACTTCTTAAGTTTGTTGTATTTATGCAGGATCAAATTGCATTGCCATCCATGGGCCATTAGGAACATCTATCTCATAATCCTACTAACAGCAGAAGTCAGCTCATTATTATTACTGACAGCACACGGGCTTCTGCTAGAGCACTGCAGCATCTCTGGATTGGTGTGAGGTGTTTATTCTGGAGTCTCTAGCACTGGGATTAGATTGATTCACTTTATTTTCCTCATCTGCCAGATTTTTTTCAGGCATCATGAAAATCCAATTATGTTATCAGATAATTAAAGTAATTATTTTAATAAAATATGGACAAAAATACTAAATTATGTGAAAAGTAGATATAGGTTTTACATTTATGGTCTTCCTTGAGAAAATGTTTTACAACCTAGTTGTATATATATATTTTCTCTTTTCCAAATTTATGTTGTCTAAGATTACAGGGAAAGGGAACATGTGGAAAAAATACTGAATTTGGGGTCAGAAACTCTAGTCTGTAATCTCAGTTTAGACACTAAGCATGTGATTTTCAGCAATGTAATTAACTCCAATGAGCTTGTGTTTTCTCATCTGCATAATACAGATTTCTATTTTGTACAGTCATTATGATATTTAAATCAATTAAACAAGATCATACATGTGGAATTACCCATCACAGTGTCCAGCACTTAGTAGATACTTGCACAGAATTAATTTTTCTTTCCTCTCATGACATCTATGAGTTTATGTGACTAGATGTATAATTTACAAAAATATATCTTGAATTTTTCATTGATATTTTTTCACTTCTAGGACAACCTATCAGCTTTATCTCTGTATTAAGAGTTAATTTTTAAAAATAGGACAGAGTGTAACTATACAAATTAAGCCACTTTCAAGATATGGAAAGTTAGATCTGATTGCAGTTAAAAATGTGAACAATGCTTTTGTAACCTTAGTTAGTCAACATCTGGAACTGATCTAGAAAACTTTGATTAACAGAACTAGCATGATGAATCCCAGATGTTTCAGCATGGCTGTATTTCCTAGGCTCACTGGATCATAAAAGTGAATACATGCAAGGAAGGGAAACATTTAAAAGAACTAGGTGTCAAAATGGCTGAGGGGATAGTTGAATATTGGTTCACTTGTAGGGGAGAGGAAGTCTCTTTAAATGAACATCTCCTTTTAAGTTTTATCCATGTTAAGACAAAAACCTGATTTTTGATGTCCTCAATAATATATCTTGAAACGTCGCTTACATTTATAGTTGCAAAATACATTTTTGAGCATCTACTTTATGCAATTCATGTAGTTACAAAGACACATAATAGTCCCTGCCTTTGATGATTCAGTTTAGCAAGGGAGACAGTCATGTGAACAATAACTACAATCAATTATAACTGCTGGAATGAAAGGCTGAGTACAGAAAGTATCAGGTTTTCAATGAAGATGGGAATGTTTCATGGAGTAGGAGATACAGGGCTCAAGTTCTCCGTCTGTTATTTCTACAAGTTGCATTTAGCTGTGCTCTTATAATACAGCTTCCATAGTATGGTAAGTTCCATAGATCATTGAACAATTTGTCATGCCATAAAACTAAATTTAGAATTGCAATTTCTGAAATCAAAAAACTAAAGTATATTGATAATCTGGTGTCACAATGGTAAAATATTGATTCTTGATTAGTAATCTTAAAGCCTTGCCATCCTTTGGTAAAGCTCCTGAAAAAACCATAAATATTTAGGTATTTCCCACAAATTGTGCTTTCTAGTAAAGGAATGCATTCACCTTTTACAATCTTTTTCTTGCTCTCATTCATGTCTGATGCTGTGGATAGGAAAAAAATCAGAAATGTTCTGAGTTCAAAATTACTTTAGAAGCCTTTGGGGGAAAACACATACCTGTTTTGTGACATGCTTTAGTTCTCATAAAATCTGCTCTATTTTTTCCCCCAAGGAAATCTACTCTGAGTGAAAGAAAAACACACACACACACATACACACACACACACACACAACCTATACCTTAAGGAGAAGAGCCCAAATGCCCCATTGGCAGCAATTTTGAAAAGAATTAACTCTATTATTAATAGCATGGTTTCAGAGGTAGAAGAAAGTATACAATAGCAACTGGATAACAGAAAATATTAGGCTAATTCTTACACCAACAGTTTCAGTGAAAAACTAATGGGCCAACAGGCTCAAATGTGCTTCAACTCCTTTCATTATCCAGGCATGAGCAACACTTTATCCCTTCTGTTTTCAACAAAGGAGGTTCACTGCCTCCTTCTCTATCATCCAGAGTTAAACTGCCTCTAAACTCCTATCAATCCTTTACCTGAAATAACAGATATACCTGTCCCCACGTTCGGAGATTCTTTAACCAGCAGATAAGAACTGTTGTTTCTTCTTGGACAGTTTCCTAAGACTCCAGCCATTCTTATCCAGTCAATGCCTACTTGTCTTTCAAAATTTGAGGTTTAGGTATTTCCTCTGAAAGAACTCCCCCAGTCTTTCTAGGCTTGTTAAGATCCACTTGTAACCTACATCCGTATGATTCTGTCACATGACCCTCATCACACCTGTGATTACATGTGTCAGGAAGTTCAAACTTTTCCTCTGAAGATCTAAGATTTCTGTTTGTTGAAATAAACTGGCAATAGATTCACAGGAGAAAAGCCATCACAAATTTATTTGATCATAGTTTTACATGACATAGGAGGCTTCAGACGGAAGACCCCCAAAGACCCAGAGTGAAGTATCCATTTTTATGCTTAGGTAGATGAAGCATGTCCAGCCATATAGAAATAGGATTAAACAAAAAGGGTGTGATCTAATAGTAACAGAATGAGTTGTGGAAAACCCAGCAAGATCTGTTAGTTTGGATTCTTCTCTGCGCAGCATTCCTTTTTTCTGAGTATGGGGCAGAGCCTTCTTTGGATGGGTGTCTTATGACCTACAATCAAACAAGGTAGGCCAGAGAATTTCTTTATGGCCAATTCTTACAGAAAGGTGGGGGAAAGTTGGAGTCATATTTTTAGGTTTTATGGGCTTGGGGAAAGTGGATTCTGGTTTTTATGGCTCACCATGGGGAAGAGGAATTACAGTCTCTATGGCTAGCCTCTGTGGAGAATGCAGGGCAAGGGACAGGAGGGCAGAGAAGATAGAAACTTTGCTTCTGAGGCTGCCGCTCCCAAGGCCTTTGCACTGGGGTATCATTTTCTGAGCCTCAATGCATGCTTAGTGTCCATCTTTCTCACCTGATTGCAAGTTCCAGAACAGCAGAACCTTCTTGTGTCTGTATTCACCACTGTATTTCCAGATCATTACAGTCACTCATTAAACACTTGTTGAAAGAGTATTAATACTCTTAATACTGTACCAGCTTAAGCCCTCATAATGTCTTACTGGATCAGTCTAGAAGGTATTTCTTTAAAGCCTTCAGTATACTATTCTCTGTCTGGGCTGATGTTCCCATAAATGATTACTTCCTGACCTTCAGGTTTCAGCTGAAACCTTGTTTCTTCATGGAGATCTTCTGTCTTTTATCTATGTGGGTAGTTTTCAGTTATTTTACCTTATTTGTTTTCTTCATAATGCTTATCATAATTTATAGTTATATATTAAACTTTTCTTTACTTATTCAGTGGCTATACTGAGGGAAGGACTGTGTCACTAGGGCCTATCCAGGAAGATGCTCATTGTTTAGAAGTTGCATGTGCCAATGTTTGGTGAATGCCTATCTAAATATATTGTCAGTTTCTTAGGCTTGTGGGCTGTCGTTTTGCATCTCGATTATTGTAGTATCAAGCATGCTTCTTTACACATATTAGGAGCTCGAGTATTTTTTATTAAATGAAGGAATGTATAAATAATGTCTTAGAATTATCTCAACTGTAGGACTTGCAATATCTTATGACATAAAACCTGCCATTTATACTTATTAGCAACAAATCCAAGTGAGATGAATTGCACATCTAAGAGAAGAAAACACCAATTACCAAATGTATCTATATAACTTTTATTGAGTAATATTAACACCTGGTGTGCAAGGCGTTATTGAACTTCCATGAATATGATAGAGGTCATCTACTAAAGTGGTTTTATTATTGTAACTGGGGTGGGCCTTCTCTCAGTATTTCAGGAGTGTTACTATGGGCTCCAATCCATCCATAGGATAAGAATGATTGACACTCCTCTCCTCATCTATTAAGAATAGCAGCAAATCCCAAATCATCCTTTTACGAGAGGTCCCCTAGGGCTAAATACTCAGAGCCAGACTCCCAGTGCTGCCCTTGGAGAATGAAAAGGTGCCTCAGAGAGGAAATTCTGATGTGCAGAACCTGCATTCCCCAGGAGGGCTAAGGTCCATCCTCTTCTAGAGCTCCTGGGCAGGGTCATCAGGTACTCATGAGTTTAGGGGCTAAACTGGGTCTTCTGTTGAGGACACCATCAGGTGCATGGGATGATGCCTCTTTAAAGCAGTTCTGTCACTTCCCTGGCTACAGGGCAGTTTCAGAATGTGGGTCAGGATTGAGACACACATCTGCTCTGACAACTCCCAGGCTCAGAGGCAACAGTCTCAGTCCTCTGATTTTAAAGTGAAAAACAGAAAAGGCTTAGTTCTGCTTTTTTTCCCAAGGACAATGGCGCCACCCAGTCACAGCAGTCTTTATTAAGTATAATGATTTTTTAGCTATTCCGAGTACTTTTCTCTCTGGAAAATATGAGTGATGAGTTGGTGTTTCCACAGTGCAGGATTCACACCCCAGTCACCCACCCAGCCCCTTTCAAAAAAGGTAGCATTCATTTCTTCCTTATTCTTTTACCGTTTTTCTTGCTGAGGCAGAGAGGGGAGAAAGACTGCAAGTGTAATCTGTGTCAGGATGATCCACATATAGTAATATTAGGCAAGATGAGATGTTTGCAGGTATAGTGGTCTCCACTTTATCTGTGGTTTCAGTTACCCATGGTCAGCTGTGATCAGAAAATATAAAAGGTGGAGCTTCAGAAATAAACAATTCCTAAGTTTTAAATTGCACGTCATTCTAAGTAGTGTGAGAACATCTCGTGCTGTCCTGCTTTGTCCCACCCAGGACATGAATTGTCATCTCTTTGTCCAGCATATCCACACTGTAGATGCGACCTGCCCATTGATCATGAGCATCTTCTCCTGATGCCCAACCATCAACATCATTGTGTTTCAGTGACCTAGGATCATCTGAAGGAGACGATGTCCTTCTGATGTATTATCAGAACTTCAGCAGCAACCTAATGCTATGGCACAATGCCCACGTCATTCACTTCCTCTCAGTTTATCACATAGGCATTCTATCATCTCACATCCTCGCAGGAAGGGTGAGTACATTACAGTAAGGTATTTTGAAAGTGTGACCACATTCATTTAACTTACTACAGTATGTTGTTGTAATTACTCTATTATACTCTTTTTGGGGTTGTTTTGAGATAAGATCTCATTCTGTTGCCCAGGCTGGAGTGCAGTGGTCCAATCACAGTTCTAATCATTGCTTTGGGTTACTCATTACTGGGTGCTTCCATGTGTACTTGTGTGATACAAATATTAATGCACTTTTTTTTCTCTTGTTAATCTGTCTTTGGCCAGTTCAATTTATAGTCCTCCAAGCTGGAGAACCTAAGATGAGTAGAGGCAGATATTTTTTTTTCTTTCCTATAGTGCCATAAAATTAGTAGAAATAGGATAGTAACACTTGGCCAGAGTTCACAGGTGGGAGACAGCACATTTGCTTGGGGGAACCAGAAAAGCTGTGGAGAAATTGGCTTTCGAATTCCACTCAGAGATTAGGACAGGGCTTGAAAATGCAGAAATGTGGCAGGGAATGAGAGAAAGCATGGGGCTTGACTGGGGGAAAAGAAATGGAAAGTTAGTGCTAGAACCAGCTCATAGGAATCCTGGACTAGCAAACTAAGGAGACTTGTCTTTAGTTAGGAAAAAGGATTTTAAACAGAGTTATGGTATGTGTGTAGAAATAATGGGTTCAGGAGCATAGTTGGAAACTGAAAATATTCTAGGAGGGCAGTTAGTGAGAGCTTGCTTTAAAGTAGAAGCGGTGGGGAAGGAGAGGAAAAGGATGGACTGGAGTAAAGGAGGCACAGTGACAGATGTAGGAGAGGGCAGAGTCAAAGCAGCTGCTGGTTCCCAGCTGGGGGCACAGTGGACTCACCCCAGGGGATCTGGTTCTCATTCTGTACCAGGAGACAACTGATTTTCAATATCTCCTGAAAAGTTCCTGAATTTTCAGAGTCAGACTCTAATTTACACAGAGCCACTTTGCCTGCTGAGAGGCCTTCCACGAGCTTTCTTTCTGCTAGGTACAATGTTTTTTTGCCTAACAAAAAATAATTTTTGAGGAATTTATCCTTAAGAATTATATTTGTCCATTTCCATAGTTAGGAAAATAACACTCTTGACATGAAGCTGGTCTTCTGAGATTTTAAGTAGTTTTCATATATTTGTTCTCATTTTATCCTAATCAAAGCATACCATGAAGAAGGCTTTGCTGCTCTTCTATAGGTGAGAGTCAGTGTACTTTGTGTAGCTGTTATCAATATTATTGGTTAATAACACAAAGCCACCTGTGAGTAGCTGCAGAACTCATGAATGTGAATCCCCACAGATACACGTGGGCAACTGTAGTTTTAGAACATGAGGCAAGAAACATAAATATGTTGTGTCACAGCCCAGGTTCTACGAGCAGACTAGAAATAAACTCCTTTGCAACCAGTTAGCAGCAACATAATCTTGGGCGAATTACTTAGCTTTTCTGAGCTTTAGTTTCCTCACCTCCATAGTAGGGTTACATGACATCCTCATTCGATTAAAAAAAAAATACTAGTGTCAGTAACAGCTCACACACTACATTTGTGTTTTGGTAAGTGCCAGACATTCACTAAGAGTTTTGTACCCAATATCTCAGTTCATTCTTGATATATTATTGGTAGAAGAGCTGCAAGTTACCCTGAGTTACAGGTGGCATATCCATGTGGGTCTGCAGCACCTTCAGTCCTTGCTTCCTTAGAAGAAAGAATTCGAGGAGCGTAAAGCTGAAAGAGACTGAGGTAGGTTTCAGAGCAGGAGCATACGTTTAATTAAAAAGGCTTTAGAACAGGAAAGACAGGAAGGTGCAACTGGAAGAGACCCAGGCAGGCATGTGAACGTTAAAGGGAATAAAAGAAGCATTTAACCTTGATCCTGGGTCTTTATAGGCTTTCTCTTTCCTATGGTTCTTCCCTTAGGATGGGCTTCCCGCATGTGCAGTGCCTTCCTTACTCTTGGGAATTGAGCATGCACAGTGTGTTTAGAAAGTTATATGCATGCCTATCTGAGGCTTTTTTCTTTGTTCCTGAGGAGAGTATCAGGAAGGTCAGATTTCACCATTTTGTCTCCTAGTGCGCATGCCCAGGAAGTTTCTTCTCCTTGGCATCTGCATTCAATCAGTGCTGTAATGTTAATAGCTATAGATCATCAGGAAATGGCCTCTCCTTGGATCCCTGGGTGGGCTGTTAAATTATCATTTTTAGAGAGGCAGTGTGATAATTGTCAGACCATCACTTGACATTGCTAATACAAGGAGAGCCTTCTCCTGCAAGGCTTATGACTTTCTGACTACCTGTAACAAAAATAGCCCTGGAACAGATACTAGTAGCATTTACATTTTATAGAGATAAAAATTGAAGGCCTTTGGAATATTAATTTGCCTAGATTACAAAGTTAGTACATGGTGAAACTGACATTTAAATCTATGTTGTCTGATACTAGATTGAAGATTTAAACCATTATTCTATACCATCTTTGTGTATGGAAAGTAATTCAGTAAATACCAAATATATTACTACTACTACTGTTCTCTCTATTCTCAAGTCATATTACAACTTCAGTGACACAATAGTGCATTCAACGAACTATTTAATGTTTCGGACCTATGACTTCTCTCCAGTCTACACCAGTCTAAATTTAATTTCATGTTATGGACCTAAGTTTTAAGTAAAAATTGACAGAGCAGAATCAGGATGAAACCAAGTTTTTGAAGTTTTAATTCAGTATTAAGATACAAAATGGATTTTAGAATGGATTAGAAAGTTAAGAGAGAAAGCTGATAAGGAGACCTGGAAAGAAGGAGGAAGGGAGGCGAGGACAAGAAAAAGTACATTGTTTTCTTAGTGTTTTTGCCACTTTTCCCAATGAAAGAAAAAGCAATGGCTGCCATAGAGCCTATACCACAGAAAACAATGATCTCACCACTATCAGGATGGCCTGTAAGCTAGCCATCTACCTTGCAGACTCACTGAGGGGATGGCATGAATTGCATACAAAGCCTATTGGCTGAGTCAAATGGTATTTCTATTTCTAGGTCCTTAAGGAATCACCACACTGTCTTCCACAATGGTTGAACTAATTTATTCTATCACCAACAGTGTAAAAACACCATGGAATACTATATAGCCATAAAAAAGGATGAGTTCATGTCTTCTGCAGGGACATGGATAAAGCTGAAAACCATCATTCTCAGCAAACTGACAAGAGAACAAAAAGCCAAACACTGCATGTTCTCACTCATAAGTGGGTGTTGAATAATGAGAACACATGGACACAGGGAGGGGAACATCACACACTGGGGTCAGCAGGGTGGAGGGCTAGGGATTGGACAGCATTAGGAGAAATACCTAACGTAGACGATGGGTGAATGGATGCAGTAAACCACCATGGCACGTGTATACCTATGTAACAAACCTGCACGTTCTGCACGTGTACCCCAGAACTTAAAGTATTACAATAATGATAATAACCTATTGGCTGCTAGAATGGTGTGAGGCAGCCAGGACAGAAGCCCCGGAGAGAGAATGGCAGACATTCTTCTTAAAATGGCAACACGGATGCTGCAGGATTCTTGTTAAAGGGCTGTATGCCACAACAGTCTGTGGAGTGCTCAAGGCAAACAATGGACTGAAACCTTGGCTTGTGAAAGGGAGAAGGCTATTGCTTCCACCGGAGGCAAGTTCAAATCCTTCGCTGGAAGTTCTTCTGAGGGCTTGAACTGGATGTTAATAAGCACGGGGTACTACATGGGGCTGGTATCCAGGAGTGGGGGAGATTTTATAGCACCTTCCTCTTGCCTCAAAGGGATTGCTAATCTGAAGACTGTCAGTGACCAGGTACTCGATCCCATCAAGGTTTAGTATCTGTGTCTTATTCTCTAATTCCTATTCTCTTCAAATATCTGCATGGAACTATATTCTAAATTAAGCCACACCTCCAACTTGTGTCTATTTCACCTGTATCACTTGTTGATCCCTCCTGACATGCCCAGAGCAGTTGGCTTTCCCAGGGAGCATCATTCTTCTGGGTCAAGCTCAAGACAGTGGTACTTTTCAGACCTACCTCTGTGTGATCAAAGTAAACTTTCTTAAAGAAAAATGGCACCAGACGAAGATTGAACGTCATTGAATATGGTTAGTCATTCCAAAAAGTATAGTTGAATCCATAAAGAGTTTATAATTATGATATGTGTATACTATGCTATTTGGACATGGTTTTTTAAATGGAAGAATTTAAATTAACTAGAAGATGATAGATCTGTCAATATACACAAACAAGTTTGATTTGTATGGTAAAACAAGTGCCATGGTTTGTTTAGCTGAACTATCCAATAGTTTGGTTGATTTTACTGAATGAACTGGTCATTTTTGTGCTGTGTTGGCTGTAGAAATTGTTTTATGTAGGCTATGGACACAGTGAATGTTAAGCCATGCTAGTCCAAATAAGCAAAGAATGTGGTTGCTAGAATCATGGAGTTCACATTATTTTTGTTTTAGTCAATATTATCCATATTTAGAACTTTTAAAAGTGCAGAACCTTCACTATAAAGCCCTTTCACATGCTGAATTTCAATGAAAAAAAAAAATACAAGTGCTTTTTAATGATCCAGACAATCTAGCAGTTAACATTTTACAAGGAGTATCATACAATTTTGTACCTCTTCTTCCACTATCTTTCCATGCTACTTTCAAATAATTAGAAAATACTGCAAAGTTTCCCCTCAAAAGCAAATTTTGAGTGAAAGCAAAGTTACAATAGAAAGCATTATGCATGCCTCTGCTGCTGAGAGCAGATCTCATGTTTTTATAGTCGCCCAGTGTTAATGCAGCGGGAGGGCCCTAGCCTGGATTCTTTGTGTCTCCAGACTACTTTATTTCCTTTCTTCTCACCATCAGAGAATGTTTCCTTTTTCCCTGTCTCAGAGCCCATGAGACTCTATGAGTCCTTCTGGCTCTATTTTTTGCTATTTATCTTAATACTTTCTTCTGTTTTAATTCTCATAGTTTATTCTTTCTGCTTCTGTAAAAACAAGGCTGGATTTGTTATTAAATGAAAAGCTGAGGGAAAGATAGTCAGTTATCATTCTGAACACCTGTTATGTGCCCAGCAGTGTAGAGGCTTCGCATACTTTATTCCTAATAAAATAACTATATGTGCATGGTATTAAATCTACATTTAAAGTTGCAGAAATAGAAGTTCAGAAATTAAGCAAAATACCTAAGATCATACTGCCAGTATGTAGCAAAGCTCATAGAAGTCATCAGGACTGCTGCCTACCAAAGTCTTCACTATTCTTTACTCTGCTGTGGTCTGTCTACCAGCTCTAGCTTAGGGTAGGTCACCTTTCCAGGCATGGGACACTCATCTTCCAGTGACGACCATGAAACTTTTACCTCAGGTTGAATTTCTTTGATTTGGCTACCTTTTCTTTTGCCAGCCTGTTGGGGAACCAGAGCTCTAACTGAGAACCTACTAGACTTACCACTCTTATCTGACTTCAAAGACTCTGCTTTTTGTACCCAGCTATACTTCCTATCAGCATGAGCAATCAATTATTACCTGCCCCTGCCCACCAAACACCAAAGGCATGAAGTGCTTCAATGGCTGAATTTCTTGGAAATGATTTACTTTAAATACACCTCAGTGGCTCTTTTCTATGCTGTTCTTTCACAGGCAGGATCAGTAAGATTGCCGTTGCAAGAAACAAAAATTCTGTTTGAAGCAAAATAGGATTCAAAACAAGGAAAGAGAAGCTTCTAGGAAAGTCCTCCGGGAATGATCCTCACTCAGAACAATACTGAGGAACCCGTCAGTCAGCAGAGTTGCTCCCTCCACCATAGTAAAGGGTAGGAATCACAAGGCTACAACAGTGGACTCTGCAACTGCTGCTGAGCATCCCTGTGGCAGTGATTGGGCACTGGAACACCATTTCAGAAAGACCCAATGTCTCTGGCTATGGCCTACAGAAGACAGCTATGAAGTAGATCATTGCCCTCCACTCCACTTCTATTTTCTGCACCTTGCATGAGTGGATCTCATGTGTGGAACCTGCTTGGCATCTATCATCCTAGCTGCGAGGGAGTTTGAAATATAATATTTTAGTGTTTCAGTGTTTACGACTTGGAAACATACTTTAGAAAGCAGAGGGAACAGAAGACCAGTAAGTCAATTCTTCTTATTTACCAGAGAGGTATTCGGTAACCATTAGACATATTTTCTATTAAAATGAGGAGAATTTTAGGTAAATAATTATAGTAACATGAATAAAACAACAACACTAAAACATACCAACTGGATAACTGGTGTTTTACCCTACTGGATGAATGTTAATATTTGTGTTTTTTGTTATAGTATTTGATAAAAAGTTTTCTTAAATTCATAAATGAGCTCTTAATTGGAGGGAGTATGTCTTAGTCACTTTCACTGCGTGTAGAGTGACTCAAAGTGTAGAAATTAAGGTCTACCATCCTTATAGTATGGAGAAACTGGAAAGAATGGAAGGATATCTTGTTGAAAACTGCCAGACTTGTGTTATATCTCGGATTAAACCAAGAAACCATCAGTAGTTCAGGGAATATAAAAGTAACTCAAAGCAAACTAATCAAGTGTACAGAAGCCAAATTAATATTGGAAATACCAAGTTAGCAACAACAAAAGGCTGAAGTTATTTATGTAAAAGTGAAAAACTTCTAGAGATTTCAGAAATGGTAACACTAATGACCTAATTAAAATTGACAACAACATGAAAATTAATATGTAAGGTTTTATAGGTCTTTAAGCCTGAAGCTAAGTGCCCCTTAATTAATTTCTTCCAGAAACAAGTTATTGGAATAACAAGGACATATACCTCATGAAGGAGATTGTTTTTTCTTGGAATTATTTTTAATTGGACTCTAAACTAGCCATCTCAAACAATTTTATTAAAAATAAATGTATGGTGAAAATGGCCATACTGCCTAAAGTAATTTATAACTTCAATGCTATCCCCATCAAGCTACCA